>JAQFYM010000627.1:0-55565 GCA_034694785.1 Agrenia bidenticulata | reverse complement strand
ACATTGAACTTGTTTAAGTGTACAACTTTTGATGCTCGTAATTAATAGCATGGATGTTGAGAATGGTTGATTTATAGCTTCGAATCCAAACAAAACCAGTTTAATCTTGTTGACTAAAGTTCATTAGGTTCTGGAAAGGATTAAGTGCAATGAGACGTTTCCACTTTTTTCTTCCCGTCGGGTATTTCCAAAGCTCAGAATCTCCAAGTTTTTAGCCCGAGCCAGGGCTTATGTGATCACCGTGTTGTCTGTCTGTCTGTCCGTCATCACGATAACTCTCTTTAAACGTGTCGGATCGACTTGAAATTTGGTAAACATGTATATGGCGTCAATACAATGAATGAGTTCTAAGATGGGTAACATCGGTCCAGTAGGGGACCTGTAGTGTTCAAAAGACCCCCACCGGTTATGGTTGCATACGCAACATAACAAAATATGAGCTAGCGACTTTAAAACTTTGCATACTTGTATTTCATGGTTCCTTTATAGCAAAAAGAAAGTAATGATTGCGAAACTTCAATACTAGAGTGACCATATGGGGGTAACCCCATCGATTTTCATAAATTAGCCTAGACGCTTGAAATTTTGCATACTGGTAGTTCATGGCTCCTTTATATTAAATACAAAGTAATACTTGCGAAACCTTAATACTAGAGAGACCCTTTGGGGGTACCCCCACCGATTTTCATAAATTAGCTTAGGCGCTTGAAATTTTTTATCAACCTGGCTCGGGCTATATGAAGTTGCACCTGTGAGTTTTTATACAAGCGTTTAATATTAAACTTAAAATCTTAACAATCTTAAAAAAATTAAGGGTTTAGAAATATTCAAAATTTTACACTCTCCGAGTCAGTTATAAATTATATTAATTTTAGTATTATTCCATTACATTTGTTTTCAATATTTGACCATGTAATTTTTTTGCAATCACTTTTGTAAACATGTACTTAATATTACCAGACATTAAAAACAATAAAAGTTTTAATGTGTTGAATTCAACTTTTTGCCATTCAAGTAGGAATATGACTCCATTTTTCAACAACATTATCAGCAAAAACAAGTTCAAAAAATCCATTTATTCATATAGAAACTGTAAGTAAAGACACATCAGGGGGCATGGCTACTTTAAGACTTTGATTTCATGGAAATTCCCCAACACTGGGGGGAAAACAATTCTCCAGAAAGTTCATCCAGGTTTTTATATCAACTCCTGGAAAGACTCGATGATGCCCAATTAACTTTATCACACAAAGTTGAATGCTGCTGGGCTCCACATCTCACCTCTAACTTTCATCTTAAATTCTAGGAATGGATTCGCAGTCCATTCATTGTAAACAAGTCAAAGAATAAATCGATTACCTTAAACAATGCTAAGCCTATACCGGTCGATACATTGCTCGATTCAAGATCTTCATGACAGCTTTTGACACTCCCTAAGATTCGGACCAGTAGAATCGTCAAGACTTTAAAAGCTGATTTCCTATCTCTATTGCGTGATGCATTTTCATGTCTTACATCCATGCTTGCTTGTACTTACGCTTTGAGAGGTCTGTACTACCTATAACCTATGTCCATCCAAATTAACCAGAGAAGGTCAGGAATTCCCTAAACACGAGCAGCTTGTTGATCCTGAAAATGTTGGATACTAGGAAGCCATAGACACTGTATACCTTACTTTAAACTCCACTAATTGCAATATCCATTAGGATTTCTCACGCTAAGCGTTTAGATTTGACGTAACGCATGGGTTTTGTACCCTCATCTTACATCTTACCCTTAAATGTCTTAGTTTAAAAAAATCACTAGATGTAATCAGTAGAAACATTTTTACGTAAGGTATACTCCTCGGGGGTTATCCGACAATTATGTTTTTTTTTAATACCTCTCAAGCTGGAAGAGTTTAATGTAATCCCGAGGCTTAAATCAGAATACATAAGAGGGTGTTATAACATAATCTCATAAATACCCTTTCGTTAAAGGATTCAGTCTTCAGTTTCAAAAGCATTTACGGTCGCTGGAGACATATTTCAGTTCTGCTTTCACTAGGGCTCCTACGGGATTTGGGATTAACTCCTAGTTTTGTGATACCATTCTTAATCTGCGTATTAAACTTAAGAAAAAAAGTAGAAATCAAGTTGGATTAATCTGCATGATATTTTATTGCACCGATTGAAAATGAAAGGTTCGTTGAATTTTTGAATAATTTCTTGTGAATATTTACGCAAGAGTTGAAGGGATTCATGAAAATAATTTTTTTTTCCAGGACACCAAAGTTGGATAACTTACGCGGGGAATGATCAAGAGGGTTTCAAGGCTCTGATTTTGGTGAGGTCTTTAAGGCGCTCTATAACGACCCGACCGGTTACTGTTTTCGTTTCCCATGAGGTTTCCGATGGAATTTGGTAAATTTAGGATAATACCATAATCGAAAATTTCATTGAAAAATTACTTTTTAATTATGGGTGCATAGACATTAAAGATTTTATTTTAATCTAGGGAGCTTTTGGATTCCGAGTTTGATCGTTGCATCAGGGTCCATCAAAAGCAGCTGGAAGAACAAGTCGGTCTTTGTTTTAGTGATTTTGCCAAAATAAGCTGCTGGAAGTTGACCAAATTGAAGAAATTCGTGTTTTTGGATTGCAACTGCCTGGTAAATCTAGAATATGAATTTATTTGATAACTTCAGGGGTGAGGATTTTTTGGAAATTGAAAGTTGTGGATTCATATGGATTTGTAGGTAATTCGGAACTCTGACGAACTGTTTAAACAAGACGGATTGACTAAGGTGAACAATGATGAGCGGGAAACGTGTCTTATTGCTGGCTTGCCATCCAAAGAAATATTTAAAGAATTGACGGAGGCTGCAAAATGTAAGATTGTCAAACCAAATGCCTACTAACATAATTGTAAATATTTGTTGAACAAATAATTAGATTAGATGATTGAAAAAATAATTTGAATAGCAGCAAAATCAAAAAATATATATGGAACCTTGTACAATGGAAAGAAATGGCTGGATGGAAAGTACCACGTGTTGATAAATCTTGGAGAAAATAATGCTCATATGTAAGTTGATAAAAAGCTCGTATTTATGTTTTAATGAAAAATGAATGAAAAATTCATGTATTTATTTTTTTAAACCTATATAGAGACATTCACGAAATAAACATAATGAATTTCAAAGCTACTCATCCCATTGACATTCTGCTTCAATCCGGTGATACCTTGGAGGCTTTCGAGCAAAAAAGTGCGCTGGAACAGGTAATGATTATAAACGTTTAAAAATAATTATTCATTAAAAATATGTAGTTGTAGGTCAATTCTTAATAGGGTCGACTATTCGCAGTTGTAAAGCTTGGTGAAATTAAATTAGACTTACAATCATAACATTTTGTATGAACACTAACTTAAAACAATATCAAATCGATTCAAATCGATACTTAATTAAAATTCAGGGTAAATTTAATGAGACATTTTATTTATTTTAGAACACTGTATTTATATTTTAGGCAGTTCTGGACATGTGGTTGGATTTACTTATAGCTGACAATCTGAGCAGAGAAACTTTGCAATTACTTCAGGTTTGGCTGGATTTTAAAATTAAATAATTACTGATTAACAAAGGTAACTTCAATTCAAAAATTAATTGCTGACAAGATTGAATCAACTATTGTATAGGTAAGTGAGGGGGCCATCAGACGACTGGATCAATTTCAAAAGTCTAAAATACCAAGCCCAGACTTCAAGCATCTGGAGGGTTTAGCGGATTCTATTGCGATAGTTGGAATGGGTCTCAGGTTTCCAGGATCAAATAATCTTGACGAGTTTTGGGACTTACTTATCAACGGCAAGGATGGAATAATCAAAGTCCCAGATGAGAGATGGACCGAAGAGCAATGCTTTATGAGGAGTGAAAATACAAAAAATACTCAGGCTGGATTTCTGAAGTGCCCCGTTGACCAAATTGATGCGAAATTCTTTGGCTTGAGTCCCATGGAAGTGTCTTACATGGACCCCCAGCAACGTCTTACGCTTCAAGTTATGTGGGAAGCGTTTGAACACGCTGGAATCAATCCTGTGGATCTCAAGAATTCGAAAACGGGGGTATTTGGGGGCTGGTGGAGGAATGACTACAAGGAAATTCTCCAGGAATCTGGCATTCAAGAGACCGAGTTAGTTTACTTGATTTATATATTTTATGCACACATTTTATGGAAGGTTTCTATATAAGTTTTTATATTAGGTTTTTCCGAAGTTACATGGGGAACTCTTTAGGAACTTTGACGGGTCGAATTTCCCATGTCTTAGAACTGACGGGACCGAGTATCTCCACCGAATCTGGATGCTCTACTTCGATTGTAGCAGTGGACATGGCATGCAAGAGTTTAATTAACGAAGATTGTGATGTTGCTCTTGCATTTGGAGTAAATCTGCTCCTTCACCCCTTCAGTATTCTCACTATGAACTCTGTTATTGCAATGGACGGGCATTGTAAAACCTTTGATGCCAAGGCGGATGGATTTGGAAGGGCAGAGGGATGTGCAGTCCTGATTCTCAAGCGGTTTCCAGACGCTGTTAGGGACGGAGATCGAATTTGGTCTCTTATCCGAGGCTCTGCTGTAGTACAGGAAGGGCCAAGTCGAAGTTTGGGCACACCAACGGTACAATGCGAGTCTCAAGCAATGAGGCTTGCCTTAGAAGAGGCTGGAGTAGAACCAAGGGAAGTAAGCTTTGTCGAAACCCATGGAACTGGAACCCCCGTCGGCGACCCCTTGGAAGTAGCAGCAGTTGCAGAAGTATACTCAAAAGGAAGAGACACAAATCTCATAATTGGATCGGTGAAAACGAATATTGGCCACACTGAGTCCTGTTCTGGAATCGCCGGAATCATCAAGACGGTTCTAGCTATTCAAAATGAAATGATTCCGGCCCATAGAAATTTTGAAAGTTTAAATCCGGACGTTAAACTTGAAGCAGTTCCTGCTGAAATCCCATTGGTTCCTTTCGTTTGGAAAAAGAATCACAATGGGCAACCAAGGATAGCCGGAGTAAGCTCATTTGGAATAACTGGAACTGACGCTCATGTTATCATCCAAGAGACTCCAGAAGTACCACCACCAGCTTTATTGCTGACTTCGGTTTCCTCATCCCCCAGTATCATAAAAGTGTCAGCTAAATCCCAAGAAGCTCTAGAAGACCTACTAGTTTCATATAAAGATATGCTATCGAAAACAGAAGAGAGTTTGACAGACATTTCATTCTCTGCCAACGTTGGACGAGGGGACTTTCAACATCGATCAATTTTAGTTGGGAATAATAAGACCGAGATTTTGGGAGCTTTTCAGCGAAACTTGGTCGAAAAAAATCAAGTTTCATCTGACGATCCTCAGATCTGCTTTCTCTTCACAGGTCAAGGAGCCCAGTATCCAGGGATGGCAAAGACTTTATACGACCAAAACCCAACTTTCAAAATACATTTTGATCATTGTAATGACCTTCTCAGTAAAGAATATGGCATTTCAATAATTGATGCAATGTGGGGCCAAAAAACCGAAGATTTGAGCAGAACAATCTATAGCCAAACATCAATTTTCTGCGTAGAATACTGTCTTCTCAAGCTTTGGGAGTCGTGGGGGCTCAAACCTGACATTGTCTTAGGGCACAGTTTAGGAGAGTTCGCTGCTGCGGTCGCTGCAGGAGTTTTGATCTTCGAAGATGCAATTAAACTGGTTGCTGAGAGAAGTAGACTTATTGACAGTCTTCCTAGAGGCAAAATGCTTGTTCTCAAAGAAAACCAGGAGGTAGTTGACTCACTTTTAAAACAAGCGTTCGGGAGTACAAATAAATGGCTGGATTACGCTGCGATCAACTCCCCACAGCAAACCGTCTTAGCAGGTTCAGAGGAAAATATAAAGGAGTTCGTACTGTTCTGCACAAACAACCAAGTCAAGACACACGTCCTTGAAGCAACTCATGCCTTCCACTCCAGACTTATGGATCCTATTTTAGAAGATTACCGTCAAGTGGCTAAGGGCATTACTTACAATAAACCAAATTGCTCATACGCTTCAGGAATGGAAGGGAAAATCCTTGATGAGACGTTAGTAGATGCTGAATATTGGGTTCGACATACAAGGGAGCCTGTACGATTCACAAATGCTACGAAGGAAGTTCTTCAAACGGGCTGTAATATTTTCTTAGAACTTGGACCACAGCCTGTCCTCTCGGCCTTGATGATGATCAATGCAGAAAGTTTGGACTCCAGCCCAATAACTTGTCTATCCTCATTAAGAAGAAATACCAATGATTGGTCCACACTGCTTACTTCATTAGGAAAACTATACACGAATGGAGTAAATGTAAATTGGCAGAACTTTCACCGCTTTTCCCAAGCCAAGAAAGTTACAATGCCCTTCTACCCATTCCAAAACAAGTCTTACTGGTTCGATGTCAAAGGGGATAGGCAACGACCAATCCACCCTCTCGTCGGAACTCCGCTTCCCAATCCTTCGCAATTGAAGCTGTTTCAAAATCAACTGTCCCTGTTCAATTCTCCATATCTTATAGACCATGCTATTGGAAATACAATCGTGTTCCCTGGGGCAGGTTTTCTGGAGATGTGTTTAGTAGCAGGTCATGCTGCTCATCAAGGCTTGGAGGGAGGCTACATGCAGCCTGGATCTCCAGTGACAATTGAAGATTTCATAATCGAAGGGCCCTTGGCCCTGACTCAAGCTGAGAAAACTCAAATGCAAGTGATCGTCTCGGCAGAAGAGGCTGGAGAGACCAGGATCACAATTTACAGCAAATTAATCTTGGACAAAGAGACTCACAAATGGATTCGTCATGCTTCCGGTCTTTTTTTTCCTTATGCTGTTCAAGGGCCTGGGGAAGACTTTTACAAAAATGATACTCTGGAAGATATCAAAGCTCGATGTACGGAACAGGAAATATCTGCCAAGAGCTATGACAAATTTTTGGATTTTGGACTCAAATTTGGACCAGCGTTCAGAACACTTAGTAATGTTGTATGGAAAGGTAAAGGGGAACTTTATTTCGAAGGCTCCACCGGAGAAGACACTTTGGATGACTACATTTTGCACCCTGTTGTGATTGACGCTATAATTCAAGCAATAGTGATAGCAAGTAATCCTGACGGTACACAGCTCCAAGTTCCGATATCCGTAACGAAGTTCATTTGGTATACGAACATGAGGATTAAAGACAAATATATTATTCACGTTCGGAAGGAAGAGGGTGGACCTCAGGACGAGTACATAGCAGTATTGTACGACTTCAATGGACAACGGATCGCTTTGATGATGGGCGCAGCATTCTTGGACACTAGCGTAAGCACAGTAATATCTGCGATTGAAGCCCAAAGAACAGCTCTACCAAGTATGTATGAAGAAGTATGGAGACATCAGTCCGGTATTCTGGACAGGCGAATACCAGAGATGCCTCAGTATGAAGACATTTTCTCGGAGGAGAGAAAGATAGCATTGGAAAAATACAACTTCTTGGAACAGAAAGATCAAATTCATTCGAAAAATGTAGATAAGCTATGTGTAAACTACATGATCAAGGCTTTCTATGAGTTGAAATGGAATCTTGAGGTTGGTCAAACTTTTACCGGCAAGCACCTACTGGAATCACTAAAAATTCAACCCAAATTCGAATCATTCCTCGGCTACTTACTCGGTGAGGTGGCTTCTGAAGGTTTCCTAGAAGTCCTCCGATGGGAGCAGAATTTTATGGAAATCAAGGTCCTAAAAAAATTCCCGGCGATAGAGCAACTTCAAAAAGACATCGAGTCATTGTATGAAGAGTTGCATGGAGAAAATAGCATTGAACTTGACTGCATCTCATCGACTGGGAAAGTTCTGGGAGACATATTGTCTGGGAACCAGTCCGCCTTGTCCATTTTATTTCCAGAAGATTCAAATACCGCAGGGCCAGCTGAAAGTTTCTACAACTTTTCCGAAATTACAAAAACGAATGCCACGGTGTCCAAGGAGCTTTGGCCTCTGATAATGAAGGACCTAAAGCAACCTCTAAATGAGGACAAGAAACTTCTCAGGATTTTAGAAGTTGGAGCTGGAACTGGGAGTTTTACTAAATATTTCTTGAATTATATGGACTGTGTTGCTTCAGGCTATGAGTACACGTATACAGATATATCTGCAGTATTTTTTGCTAAGGGAGAGAAAGTTTTTGAGAATACGAAGATAAAGGTTATTTACAAAACCTTGGACATCGAACAAGACCCGGCAGGTCAAGGATTCATACCTCATTATTATGACATGATATGTGCCAGCTATGTGATTCATGCGACCTTAGACGTACAAAAATCTGTAGCAAATCTAAGGAACTTATTAAGACCTGGGGGATGCTTAATTCTCACTGAACTGACTAAACCCTCAAGGGCTGTAAATCTTGTTTTTGGTGTTCTGGAAGGATTTTGGAGATTCACTGACTTTGAATTGAGACCTCACAACTGTGAAATGAGCTCCAGGAAATGGGAAGATTTGTTGGGGAAAACTGATTTCGACAAGACTGCAAGTTTCAACTGTTACTTCGATCATTCTACAACCTTAGTCGCTAAGGCTTCGACAGATAGTGATTTCATTTCAGTCTGCCAACCAGTGGAGTCTAAAAAAATGTGGATGTTATTTTCCGACCAAGATGTTACTTCCAAATTCTTCCTAAAAAAGTTGTCTGACATGGGTAGAAATGTGGTTCAAGTTCAGTCATCCCAAAAATGTGCTCGAATGGACGGCGTTTTTAAAATCCGCCCTGATGAAGCATCGGACATGGACGCCTTGTTTGAAGAAGTGGTTCCTAAAGCCACGAATCAGCTTGAAGGGATCATTTACCTTTGGGGGTTAGAGCATGCGGACACAGAATACGAATTCACTTGCCGACCATTCCTCTCTTTGTGCAAAGCTTTGTTACCTTTTGACAATACCAAAGTACTTGTCTTCACTCGAGGGTCCTTGCACATTGGAGATCATGAAATGGCGTTACCCTCTTCCAGTCTATTGTTAGGAATGACGAAAGCACTTCAAAACGAGAATCCAAGCCTTCTCTGTCGGTCAATAGATATAGAACCAAGAGGGTTGATGGATGACGCGATGCTGGAAGGATTTTCAGAACTTTTTATTGAGGATTCCGAACTTACTGTAGCTTACCGTGCACACCAGAGACAAGTCTGTCGTCTACTGCCTTACAAATTTTCCAATACCGCTCTGAGCTTCCCTAAGTCTGATCGGTCTCGTCTCATCTTACCTTCGAGTAACGCCATTCAAGACCTGCGGTTCGGAGTTGCAGAGAAAATTGTTTTGGGAGCAACGGATGTAGAAATATGTGTAAAGGCATTCTCTCTTAATTTCCGAGATATTTTTACAATTCTCAAGCCTGATGTGATGTTTGACCAACTAAATACGGTGGGACTGGACTACTCTGGCACTATCACAGCCATAGGGCCTAATGTCACCCTCCACAAAATTGGAGACCCAGTTCTAGGAATCAATCTGCACGGAGATGCTCTACCAAGTCATATTAAAGCGAGTGAAGATATTATTAGTCCTATGCCAGAGAACATGACTTTCTGTGAAGCCGCGACTCTGCCTGCAGTAGTCGCCACTGCATATCTATGCTTGGTTAAGATTGCTGATTTAAAGGAAAACGAAACGGTATTGATACACACAGGATCCGGTGGTGTTGGTATCTGCGCGATACAATTTGCGAAATCGCTTAAATGCAATATTATTACGACTGCTGGAAGCTCTAGAAAACGGGCTTACCTCAGGAACCTGGGAATCAAGCATGTTTTCCATTCCAGAAATACGGATTACAAAAATCAGATTAAAGAAGTACTAGGAGGTGCTCAAGTAGACGTGGTCCTCAATTCACTTACAGGGCCTGGATTTAAGGAAGCATCCTTAGATGTATGTAAGCAGGGAGCTAGATTCATTGAAATGAGTAAACTCAACATTTGGACGAAGGAAGAAGTAAACGCACTTCGACCGGACATTTTCTATGAGGTGGTGGATGTTTCTGCCTCATCAGAAGACGAAGTCAAAGACTATATCAAGACCATTGAACAGGTGATAACAACCTCATCAATAACACCAATTCCATACATTCAGTTCGACGCTTGCGAAATACGGGAGGCCCTAACCTACTTGCAACGAGCTAAACATATTGGAAAGATTGTATGTGTCATGCCCGAGGGGAGTTCCCGAACTGCAAATTCAGATTCGAAGGGGGCCATGTTTAATGATCGGAGTACATACTTGATAACTGGAGGTCTTGGAGGGATCGGTATGGAAATTGCTAAGTGGATGGCTAGCTCTGGAGCAAAGCACATTGTCCTTGTTGGAAGGAGTAAACCTGATGAAAGGGCAACGGAGGAATTAAAAAGGTTAAATTCAGCAGGAGTTAATGCCATTACTGTACAATGTGACGTAGGAGATTTCGAACAGTGTCGAACACTTTTGGAATCCCTAAACTCCGAAGATTTGAACCTGCCAACCTTAAGGGGAATCATGCATTCTGCTGGAGTTCTCTCGGATGCAATGCTTGAGAATCAGACTTGGGACAAATATCAAGAGACTTTCAATGCCAAGGTCAAAGGTGGATGGAATTTGCACAGACTGACCTTAGATTACCCATTGGAACATTTCGTCATGTTTTCCTCCGCTGCTGCTACTCTTGGCTCATTAGGGCAAAGTAACCACTGCGCTGCGAATGTGTTCTTAGATTCGCTCACTTCTTATAGAAACTCGATTGGACTTCCTGCCACTTCGGTAAACTGGGGTCAGTGGGGGCAAGTTGGAATCGCAGCAAATCTAGATGTCATTGGCCTTAAACCCATGACCCCACTCCAGGGCACTTCGGCTCTCGAAAAGGTTATGAAATCTCAAATGGTACGACTTTGTGTCTTGGAAGCCAACTTCTATGTTATCAGAAAAGCATTTCCTGGGACAAAGAAATATCTTGCTGAGTTCAAAGATCAACAAGGTGATAAGGTAGAAGGATTTCAAGCAACTAGTGAAGACTTTTGGAAAGATTATGACGCTGTAGAAGATGCTGATAAAAAAGGAGAAGTTGTGAAGAAGTATTTACGACTAGTTATTCGAAAAGTACTGAAATTGGATGAAAACGAGATCATAGAGGACCAAGCCAACCTTCAAGATATTGGAATGGACTCGTTGATGATGATAGAAATGAAAAACATACTTCAAGCCCTTGTTGGAACCAGGGCAAAGATCACCGTTAATTCTGTCAAAGATTGTCACACAGTGGCTGAGCTGGCTAGTCGAATTGTCGAACTCGTCTCTGGAGTCCTAGAGCTTCCTCCACCCACACGGGATGAACTTAAAATTCTAATTCGAGAAGATTCTATGCTTCCATCCCATATTCAACCGCAAGGTGAGGCGTGCAAGCCCTCAGAGATTCGAACGGTTTTGGTGACAGGATCAACAGGAAATCTGGGGCCCTATATTTTAAAAGAGCTTTCAAGTAGACCTCATATTCAAAAAATATATTGTTTAATGCGAGGCAGCAAAAAGGCATCACCAAAGGACAGGCTTTTAAAAGTCATTCAAGATAAGAATTTATCATCCGATATACGCGTAGAAATTATGGAATGCGTGGGTGGAACTGTAAGTCAAGATAAGTTTGGACTTTCTAACGACAGGTATGGAAAATTAGCCCAAGAAGTAGATGCAGTTTTCCACTTGGCTGTGAAGTCAACATGGCAAGACATTTATCGCAAAGCCTCTAACTCAGATAGTGACATCCGCACAGTTAATGTTGGAGGAATGAAAACTGTATTGGAGTTCGCTGCTTGTACCAAAGCTAAGCATGTGTACCAAGCCGGAGCGACTTTAGCAGTGGCCAATCTAGGAGAGGATGGACGAGTCTCGGAAACTTGGCCTGAATCTGGGGACTTCGACACCCTTCCTAATGATGCCTACCCAATCTCCAAGTTCATTTGCGATCTTTTAATATCCCAAGCTGTTGAACGGGGCTTGCCATGTAAAGTATTCAGATTCCCATTCATCGGAGGTGATAGCAAGACTGGGTCCAATATTTCGAGTCTAAACAATGCATTGATGCTTCGAATGATGGCCTACATGCACTTGGGGATCATGCCCGCGTACTGCATACCTTTTCTTATAGTTCCGGTAGACACTTGTGCAGACCTCTCTGCCCGAATATTCTTCAGCGATGAGACTGGGTACGAAGTTTATAATGTTTCCAATCCCTATGTGAACGATGAGCAAGAGCTGGAAGATATTTCTCAAGAGTTTGGCTACACTGTTGAGACCATAGAGCCTGATGAGTTTGTTGATCAAATATCGAAAATGGAAGACACTGAGCTTTTAATATTTGTTAAGAAAGCAGCAGCGAACAAAGACGCTAGGAATAATTTAGAAAACGATATCCCTCAATCGGCACTAGCTTGGATAACCAATAGAGAGACGAATGTGTTCTCTAGTAAAAAGCTGGAGCGATTAATTCCTGAATACCCTCAATGTATGGAAACATCCTTAAGCATACTTAGACGAGACCTTCGATATGCTAAGAGCTCTGGGGTGTTTTCCAAGCTAGGGCTGGCTATGAAATAAGTTCTTGGTATGTAGGCTATTGACGTATATTTTTTTAGGCATCTGTTCAACATTGTCATTTTTCATGTAGGCAATACAGTAGGCTTGCAATTTTGTATAAATAGTTTACAGAAATAATATTTTCAGGTTTATTAATTTTTTATGTTTTGAGGGCGTTATTAAAAAAAGATTTGGCATTAGTTAAGTTATTGATATTCTGTGCGGTAAATTTTAGATTGCACTATTATGGTCAGAATTTATGCTATGTTAATTCAGAAACTATTAAATTATTGAAAATTAAGTACTTTTCAGCATTCTGTTTTTTTTCATTTCAAAACCTTCGACATCACTGCACTGCATTCCCAATTCCCCGATCCCGAGAAAATGTGACGTTCTGTATCAAATAAAAGACTGAGGATCTTCTACAATTCTTACTCAATTAATTCTCACTCGAATAAAAGTTGTGATGCTCTTTACATTTCTTTGAATGGTGGTGTGATGATCGGGACGGGACCGATAAATATAATGCGTAAAAATCTTAGAGTGTAACTAATAAGAAAAACTAACGTAAACCATCATGAAAGCTCATTTTGACCCCCGGACGGTTGCCTGCCCTTTCGCAAATAGCAAGTACAAGTTGATCGTGTTGTAAAAGACACGTACCTATTTTACTGAGAAATTTTGACTAGGAAACATAAGAGACGGACTCACTAAACAACAACATAAATTGTAACTTGAGCAGACAGCATGTCGCCATTCACAAATGTGGGTGCGGCTTAGTAAAATCCCCTCATGGTACTATCGAGAGCTTGCTGAAGGAAATACGCTGAAATTCTTCAAGTTCCATGTTATCAATTAAATGTTTAGCCTTCGACTGCAATCTCGGCAAGAATTATTCACTAAAAAATTCAAGCCTCGAGTTGTCACCAGATTAAGAAATAAAACTTTGTCACTCGGACGCCCACACGCTAATAAATTGCGCACCTGGGAGAGCCTATGCAAATGAAATGGACTCATCGTTGTTGACTTGATCAGATTCACACCTTCCTCAATTTCCCATAAATCTCCCCACTATCTATGCATATGAGATGTAGGTAAGCACATTCCACCTTTTAAACTGTCAGGAGGATTTGTGACCTTTTTTGGGATGGAATTTCTCATGAGGTCTTCAAAAATGTGGAATTCTCAGGTGTAGCGACGAGTCTGCTGATTAGACAGAGAGGCACCACTGCTACTACTATACACTATTACGATGTACTACAAATTAGGAAACAAGCCTACTAGCCTGTAAAGCCAGGGAGCCCATGGGACAGGAGCATTAGCAGTATTACCACTGCTGGGGTTTGGATTAATTGAAATTAATGACCGAGCACCAGGTGGTAGTGGCGATTCTTGTGGATAGGCCCAATCCTATATTGTCGTAAATTAATATGCACACTGGATCGGATGATGAGATTAGCTCTAAGGTGTGTTTTCTCAATTAAATAAATCTCTTATAAATGAACTACTTAGATCATCACCCGTACTATCAGCAAGATATCAAGTTTTTTGAAGATGTGGTCACCCTACCCTTCTTCATGGTGGCTTTCGTCAATTGTCCCTTCGTTTCTCATCTTGTCTATATAAACACCCTTTTTGATCCAAGAGTTGAATCAAATTGATCTGAAAGTTGGCAAGTAACGCAAAAGTATATCCTTAAAAGGCTATTTGTGTATCAGCACGGTTAAATATGAATCCGTTGAAAAGTTTCGAAAACATTGGACCCTTTCTCTACCTCATTGTTCTCGCTTTACCCAACTTTAAGGCGGAATCGAATAATGTTCCATTTGCAGGTAAGGTTAGATTGACTGGCCAATCCGCTAATTTATTTCGGATCCAGATCTAAAGATTTAGTCAAAAGTTTTGGGTGGAAAGGGAGTTTCAAAATGGTATTTTCTTTGGTGGATAGATGAAAGTTTTCGGAGGCTGGAATCTGGAGAAAATTCAGAGGAAATTGTGAATCAGTGTTGCAAACGGGAGACGAAATTTGTAACAATTGGATATAGTAAGTCCTGTTTATTATTCTAGCACTCTGGACTAACTACTAAAATTCACACGTATTTCAAATGCTAAATATTCCATAAAATGTGGGATCAAAATTTTACGGACTCAGCTAGTATGCATGGTCTCGTTTTGTTTATCATTAATACGAAGAACAAAATAAAGCATTGGCTGCGGATCTAAGTTATAGGGAAATAAAAATAATTATTATTTACATTTATCGATCGGCGTTCAGAAATAAAATTTCAAAGTATAATTTCAAATGTTGATTACGCACACTTCATCAAAACATTATAATTACAATCATAAATTTTTGTACAGGCTTGGACGATACAGAACTCCGGGTGGATGCAGGACAATGCAGGCAAGCCTGTGACAAGCCCCAAACGAAGCCCTTAAGAAGGGAAGAATTCGACAAATATTTAAAGAAATATCCAACTATGGACCCCATGCAGGTAATTTTTATCTACATTTGAATGTAGTCATAGTTAAGTCATCCCTCACAAGATCCAGTAGCTTCGTGGTCAGTCCTAAATGTTTTTTAATTGATTGAGTCACGAAAACAAGGAAAAATTCTGGAGAAGCTTCTGGTTCTTATTCCAACGAATCCATAAGTGGTTCCCAATGTTCCCCTTCCAGTTGCGATAAGTAATTCCTGTTGTTGACCATTCTTTATCGTAGAACATGTCGTTACTCAATCAAGGTAATTAATCACCTTATTTGGTCTCATGCGAAAATTGGAATGACTCCACTTTCTGGATGAGAGACGAGTTCTTTGCAGAGATCCGGGTTCACGTCTGATTTACGCTTGAATCTAAAAACTCATCTAGCAATTAAACAGTCTACAAGACGAACACTATGCAAAACTTTCTGTCCTTTGAGAAATTACATCAGCTTTCCCGAAACTCCTTCATCAAGAGAGTCAACTAGATGTAGATTTTTTTGTCCAAAAAGGACACATAGCCATTGAAGATTAATGCGTCCCCAATCTCCCGTCCAATTGCAGAGCACGATTTACCAATAAAATTAGCATAAAACAAGTCACACATTGTTTTCTTGTAGGAAGTTTTCAACTAAATTACCCATGTTGACATTATCAATCTCTTCTGATCAATCCGGAGATCCGGTTCAGAGGGATTCTTTATCATTGTCTATTACACAAGTTGATATGGCTTGTATAAATTTTGCAGATTTTCCTGGCCCTCCAAGCTCGAGTGTCGAATCCTCAAGGATCCTCCATTGAGCAAGAGGAAGAAATGTCACAGTCCTCCTCCCAGCTCTCAATGACAATGTCAACGTCTTCCTCCTCATCCCACTCCTGTCTCTCCTCTTCCTGTCACCCTGTGTCTTATCGAAGGGAAAGACATTTTGGGGTGGGAGGTCAAGAGCAGGAAATTGAAGTTATTGAATCCTGCCAATGCGTCAAAATGCCCCAAGAATGTCAAAGATTCTCTCGACCTGTCCGACTTCATGTCGACACTCCGTATGAAAAGGTCCTGGACATGGGTCAATGCATCGGCTCCTGTGATGACACGTCAGACCATCCCTCTGACCTTGCATGTCGTCCCATTAGAAATCGAACTGTTACCATCGATGGTCCCAACGGGGCTCAGTGCATGGGAGTAATTGATGAGTGCCAATGCACAGGTTTGATTTTTGATTGATATATTCTTTTTAACGTTTTTGTCTAGTCAAGAATACGGAGCTTTATTTTTCCATAAATTACAAAGGAGATAGATATTTCAGGATAATGCTTTACGATCCATCAATAGGGTTAAAAAATATATGTTTCAATTCTTGAATTCAAGTCTAGCCAATATTTCATGATTAATTTTTTTTAATTAATTCAAGAACGCAATTAGAAGAGATCTAAAAATTTTGACGATTGTTTGACACAGGGATCTGCTATAGGATTCGAGAATTCTTCAAAGTTTATGATTATGAAAATGTTTTCCGATCCACGGATACGAGGGCTGGTAACGATTCGGAGGCACAGGGGAGAAATGAGACGATTGGGAATGAAGTTGGTGTTTTGCCTCAAGAATCAGGGCTGCCTGAACCAATTGACACTTCCGACTCTGCCACGATGGAGCCGTTGACAAAGGTAAGGGGTCAATGTGTAGGTTGAATGAAACTAGGATCCTATAGTATCGCTTATTGCTTTACATCTTGCTAATTAGAGCGGCAAGAATGGGCTTGTCATTTTGGGCTGGTTAAGCTGGAAGATTAATGGATTCTTATTATTTGTACTTGTTCGGAAGCAACAGTGCGGGGAATTTCGGAGACGAAGTTGTTCTGAGATAATATTTCTCAAGTGCGTGTTTATTTCCAGGTGATTGACATAGGGCGGTGCGGTGGCAGCTGTTCGGATGGCCATGTGACCTCAAAATGTCTGGCCTGGTGAGTGGCTTCTTTTCATAAATCATAAATGAATGTAGTGGGAGTTTATTAGCCAAAATGTGGAGGAGACTTTCCATAACTCCAATCTCCCTGGTCGTTCCTAAACAACATTAGGAGTTGTGCATAAATTTGGACGAAACAGTAGGCTAATATAGAGGTTATGAGTAGCTTCAATTTCAGAGTCGCTCTCTTATATAAATACGAGGATTTTGAATGCTACTTTGATTAATTCTCATCTTATATTTTGTGGAGAAGAGGAATGTGAGAAAGGTCTTATTTATAAGGATCATGGATGGTGGAATTGGTGGATGTATAATTTTATGATTAATGGGTGTTTTCAGGTCTGGGAGTAATGGGACATGTATTTCATCCCTGTATGGAGGCCAGAGCAAATGCGCTCCGACCAAATTTGTGACCCACTCCTACACCGACAAAAGGGCCCACCGACACAAGGTCGTCTCCGTCATAACCTGTGGATGTCGATAGTCGAAGGTCAGGTTGACCCCAAGAATTCCAAATGTTTGTGTACCTGTCAATTGTAATTTCTAATCTTAAGATATATGATAGAGTTTTTTGTAACTTGTCATTGCTACTTTTTTTATTATAAACTTAAGGTATAATTGTGTGGAGATTGTTAGATTGGGACAGGAGTGAGATCATCTTCTGAATCGTAGGGTACTGACAAACGACATAAATTAAATAGCCAGTGCTGATCACAGATCAGATATGATTGTAATTTGACCTGCACTTTGTTATATACGGCTAGTTAATAGTCATCACGTCCTCAGTGGAGTTGTCCATTATTACACGGGATGATGTTAACTCTTTTGGTTGCTGGTGGTCGATGGGAAGTTAGTCGAGGTGTTGATGAGATAGATTTAGCACCTTCGTTTGCATAATGAAGATCCGTGAGTTGATGGGCCTGGTGCCAACCTGGTTGACAGTCTTCCTACTTGAAACCTTAAAATTTTTTGGCCAGCAGGATATGGCGCCTCAGATTTATTAGTTTTTAACAACAAATAAAAGGAATTCATTTCATAGATGAGTACGAATGGATAGAGATGTATTTTTGGCCGATTTATCCTAACTTTTGCTTGTGTGGAGCCTATCTATGGGGATGCGGTATGTTGTAGGTGTCCCATTTTAAAATCCGACGGTCCATTAGCGCCTCGTGTCAAATGTGCCGTGTCCTCTCCACCGCTAACAAGTCATTTGTGATTAGCTGGTCTTAACTTTATTCCAGCTCATCTAGATTTTTAATTGTTAGGAAGCAGTGGAATTCCTTACTTTAGTGACTCGTTCATTTATTCAGCACAAGCAATACTATTTAATAAAATGAATCTAAAATTTATATCGTCAGAACTGTGTTTGATTATCTTCTGTTCGGCCTCATTTAATCTCATCTCTACCTCTGCACATCCACATGCAGACGGGGGTACAGATTTTGAAATCTATCATGATGGGGGCAATGATAGTTGGGATTTGTCTAAAGTATCAAACAGCTCTGTCAACCCAAGGGACAACTTGGCAATGAAAGTGTCTCCACTTGATCCAGCAGAACTGGAGGAGAGTGCCAGACTTGAAGAAGAAGAGTTGGAAGAAGAGATTGCCTTGGCGGAGAAGGAACTTGAGGAAATTGTCGAGGCTCAGGATGAAGACTTGAGGAGTTTGAGGAAGATGGAGAATGAGCCTAATGAGGGGGAAATTAAGGCCAAAGCTGTGCAAAACCTTATGCAGGTAATTGATAGCATAAAAATAGATATTTTGATAACTAAATCGAGTTCAGAGTTGATTTCCATGTGCATCTGTCACCTGTTGCCTTCAACATGGCTATTTTTCATGGGAAATTATCTGCAACTCGTAGTGATTTTCGAAGGTTCTTATTATTAGAACTAGAATTTTCCTTTGAATGAGCTATTGAAAGCTTAAAGGGAAAAATTATGGAACATTATCATGGAGATTTAAAAAATGCATTCCAGATTCAAATGCTTACGTAAAGAAATTATTTCATTCAAAAGTTTGACCTAGTTTAAAAGTTATGATGACTGATCATGATAGTCAGCACAAGTGTTTCCAATACGACTAGGCCAAGTGCAAGTTTTCATGTCATAATAAAGTCTTCTTGTTTGTGACGTGACGGTGATTTTTTAAATAGATATTCGGTCTCCCCGAATCTCTACTGAGAGGAGAGACTCCAGGCCCAGCTCCAGAATTCATGATTGACCTGTACAACACAATAACGGATTCTAGTGGGGTGACCCGGTCCAAGAATCCTTACAACGCACACGTCGTCCGCTCATTTATTGAAAGGGATAGTTCGCTGAATGACTTTTTCTTCTTTAATATCTCGTCTTTGGAAGTCACAGAGACGATTCTGGAGGCAGAACTTCATCTGTACAGAACGCCCACGCCTCACCATCAACTTCACCCATCCCTGTACCTCACACCATTTTATATTCTTAGCCTTTACCAAGTAACAGATCCGAAAAATCTTAATGTTCCGGATCTCCACAAATTACTCGGAGTTCACTACGTCCCAGCTCTAGGTTCCGGTTGGGAAGTCTTTAATGTCAAAAAAGTAAGTATTCTCCTCTCATCCGGTTTGCTTATTGACAAATGTTTAGGAGAAAAAATTATGTAGAAATTGACTATCGTCCAGTTTCCAGATATTTTTCCCCTACAAAATTCTTCACATTACGAAAAGCTCATTGAGTAATTCTCTGGAGGTTGAAAGAATGCTGGTTTTGCCACAATTGATTTCAAATTGAATAGAGATTCAAAGTAAAACAAACCGTTTCCTGGAAGGCGATGTGCACGGTGCATTCAAGGGGGTTGACACTTCATTAGTAATCTAACAAATAAATTAAAGCAAATAACCATGAACGATAATACATTGTAGTTGAGTTGTAGGCAGTTAGACAAGTCCTCAGTTTTGAAAGTCTGTTTACAAAATAAGTACGTAGCTGAAAACATCTTTTTCTTAATGGTTCAAAGCGTATTGTATTTTACGTTGGAGGACAAATGCCCAAAACAAATTCGGATTATTTTCTTTCTTTGTCAACCTCCTACACGACTCCTTTAAGCTTTACAACAGGAAAAAAACAAGTCCCAAAAGGGTTTGTTGAAATGTTGACATTCTCGCTTCACAGAAATGTATGTGTCCCCCGATTTCAGATGAAGTTTTCATTCATGGGGACTCAAAGTTTGAAAGATATGCCTAACCTCAATGTGAAGGAGTTTGTGATCCTTGATTTCTTTATATCTCAATGTGTAGGTGTCAATTGTTTACTCTGGACACTGAAGCATGATTCCCTAAGAATTGTTACACTAATGTCTAAGTACGTTCTGACCCACATACAATTTCCAAAAAGCCTGTCATTTTTAACCATTATTTTCTAAAATTTCCAAAAAGCCTGTCATTTTTAACCATTATTCTCAAACATTCCCAAAGGCGGTTCTGGAATGGCTGGGAGGACATAGTGAGAACCATGGATTCCTTGTGACAGCGAATAGCTTGGGAGGAGACCGTGTTCCGGTTAGATTCTCCCGTCGCGGAGAAACAGTTCACAGTAAACAACCTATTCTAGTACTTTTCAACCACGACTCCCACATGGCTAATGTAATTCATCAAAACCAACAACAGCTTAGTAATGAGCGGAAAAAAATTCGGAGAGTTAAGAAACCTGATTCCTTGACTGATGTGGAGGAGGGTGACGCAGAATACACCTACGAAACTACCACACCCCTTTCAAGTATTTACAAAAATAGAATTTAAATGTATTGTAAGTTATTTACCACTGTATATTTAACATTCTATTTGATTTGATAATGCAGGTCTGGAAAATCCGCGGTTCCATCACTCTCTCTTATTTCAAGACTCAATCCGCCACCCAAACTCGGTGAGTCGATTTCGAAGTCGAAGGTCAAAGAATGAGACGGAGCCCGACCATTCGAATAATGAAACCTCAAACTTGGTGCATCAAAACCTTACTGAGTGTGGACTTCACGACCTCTTTGTGAGTTTCGATGCCATAGGGTGGTCATCATGGATCATCTCACCGAAAGGGTACAACGCCCACTTTTGTGACGGCCCCTGTGTCTTCCCTCTAGGAAAGAATGCAAAGCCCACAAATCATGCCACTGTCCAGAGTATAATTAACGAGCTTAATTTAAATCCTGGGCTAAATCGACCTTGCTGTGTCCCTACTACTCTCCTACCTATCTCCCTTCTCTATTATGATGATCAGGACAATGTTGTTTTGAAGCAGTATGTGGACATGGTTGCAGAAAGTTGCGGTTGTCACTAAACTATGAATGCTATTGTTTTTGTTAGGGGTCAAGTACGAGTAGCCGTGCTATGGTAAGTCTTGACCATTTCCATCCTAGAAAACTGTATACGATTTTATTCTCGTCATCTTTAATAAAAAATAAATAAAAGAGCATTTCTAACATTTCAAAGTCTCGTCAACACGTATATTCTCATGTTTGAATTTTCAAATTTCAAAGGGATGTAAGATGAAAATGGATAAGCTTGTTGGAGTGAATAAATCCCTTTATGAGTGAACAATGTTGCTAGAACTATTCCAATAGCTTTAGATTGGCTGCAGGAGCTATGATCCTTCACCTTTGAGAACTATAAAATTGTGAATGTGTCTTGGTATGACTAGATACACCACATAAACAAAGTAATTACAAGGACTAATGGTTCTGTTAGTCACATCCTAATTTCTCTCACCCGGCCTCGATGAGACAATAAAGGCCGAAGGTTAAGGAGATGTTTAGTGAGTGTACATTTTTAACATCTTCAAAACACGTTACCAAGCACTTTTAGAGGAATTTTTACAGCTATCACTAGGAACCATGAGGTAACTATAAACAGGACGAATGATTGGGCAAGAAGTACATGAATGTACTCAATCGTGACAGTTGGTGAATGAAGATGGGAAGTGGTGGCTCAATTCAATTGATAAGTGATCCCTTGGTCGTGTCTTTGGTCTATTTTTTAAACTCTATAAGCATTAAGCAATGCGATCATAGTCTTTAATTACATTAGCCTCTTAATTTGAGACTCTGATCAACTACCTAAGGCTTCACAGTGATCGTGGAACTAAGAAATTTACACTTGGTCTCTTGCCTGACGTCAAGAGGCGTCAGTTGCAAGTGTTATCTTGGGCTGGATATAGCGCCAGGCGGATGGGAAACGGAAATATCAGAGTCTCCGTTCTATTTCACGGTTATGATGGATAATCTGAATAATAACATTATTCACTGGATGTCTATATGCTTCTGGCTTAATGGATCCATTCATAAAATTTAGAAGATGTCTGAACCAACAGATCAAAATATTCACTCAGTCATTCATGAATAATAATAATAATGCTGTGCAATCCATCAAGGCCACTCCGATCCAGTTACCGTCAACCGTTGAGTTTGGGTGTGCGGACCCCGGTGGGAAAAATTAGCTCGTTCATTGGATGGACAGCTCATTAATTAAGGAAATGTATGAAATTGAGAAGATTATTATTGTAAATGCAAGTCGTAATAACATAATCATATAAGTTGTTATTGTCCTGTAATCTGTTTATGTATTGTAAGGATTATTATAGGCTTTGAGTAGTTTTGCATCTGCTAAATTTGTTTTTCGGATTAACATGGGTTGTGTCCCAGATTGAACTTGATTAAAGCTCCGTATCCATTTCCTACAGTCATCAGTTGCAGCCTGAAATTTCGGCCTAAGTGCATTGAGGGAAGATGTTGATGGAAACATAAGATCAAAGCCTCTCGCAACAACGTCGAGACAATTCCGTGTGTTTTCCTATTTTCATTCTTAGTAATCATAATAAAAACTGCAGAAAAACAGATTTCAGACTATAAGATTGTTTCCTAGATTTTTTTTGGAGCATCGACTTTTTGATCCAGATTTTTATAATCATCAGGAGGAGATAGGAAAGGTTGATTACTCGAGGTTTTTACCTCGTCTGCAGAGGTATCAACTTGAAGTAGTAGGTAGAATTTAATGTTCTATTTTTGAAGAGTATGATTGAAGGCGTTCATTCTCTTTGAACTCATTATTAATCCATTCCTAGTTTATGAAATTACGGAAATCCCTGCAAATAACTATGGTTTTCAGAGCATCAAATGAAATTCAAAACCGACACGGAGAAATTGGAAGAAAAAAACCCGGCTGTACTCTAATTATTTATGTCTCGTCGTATTTGACATTATTGTTCAACCAGTTATGATCATCAGTTATGGCAGTTCATGACACTCGTATGTTTATGTACAACTTCCAGCCAGGCTGGCAAAAATTGAGAACTGGAGGCAGCAAGCGATCAAAGACCTCACAATTTTGTGTCTCTAAGAACTTTTTCTATAAAAATGCTCGAGAATTTAAATGAATATCTCCATTACACTTCATCATCTTTTTTTTTCAATTTATTATTTATTAAATTCGTATTTATCCGTATCACATAATTACATTCTGCTTCGTCATTACAACACCCCCATGTCATGGATCCTCAAGTGCCAATGCATTGCCTTTACCCTTCGATGATTAACATTAACTACAAACTTCGCAAACAGTGTTTTGTTAGTTCTACAATGCTTAAAGTAAATTAACGTTACACGGAACTAAACGAAGGCTATAACAGTCAACAACAGGGTAGTAAGCTCTGCTGCTTTCTAAGTCTAACATCTGAAGGGAGTACACACTGACGACATTTACAAATGAACACCTTTAATTACTTGCTAAATAAAATAGAATAACTGAGCTGGACACCCCGGGAACTCACTTATCTGAGACGGTCAAAGGTTAGGGGGTTCAAGCCAACAACTTTACATCTTCGCCTCTTTATCTGTGCCAATGAGGTCACTATAGTAATCTACTCTATCCCCTTTGGTAATTGACACTACATCTGCCACCCATTGTGTATCCTAATACATTCTTTACGAATACAATACTTTAGAAAAAAGCATGGAAACACAAACTAATTTTAGATGACACTGTCCATTTACTTACAAAAATAACAAGGATCTGACGATGTAACCACTAATAGATTAACAGATAAAAGCCTAAGCACTTGCCTTATCCCTCCGACTTAAAAGCCTTAGAACCTATTCTGTTGAGCTATTTGACATTTCTTTAACAACTGATCACAATTTTTGCTGAGTACACACTAAAACTATCTACAGCAGTCCCCCATAGTATGTCCTTTAGGCGTACGGATAAACGCCACCGATCAATCGCTACCCATTATTCGCCACCCAACAAAAGACCACCATGAATTTTAACCACCTATTACAAATACCACCTGAAAGTTTACCACACCGGTGACAATTCCCCACCCGTGAAAATAATAACACTGGGATAGAAATACCAAGGTTTCGTCTATGCTTAGTCCTTGTGTTTCTTTAATTGAAACTCAATTAAAGAAACACAAGCTGAAAAATTCCATTCATCAGCGAGAGAGCATTACTCAAGTACCCGGGTTTGGGTTCTATACTAGTGTGAAAACACGGTCAAGTTCTACAATATTAAATATTTGTAATAACTACAACCATAGAACTATATACTACAACTAATCTGATCGAATACGGTATGCTATTCGACGAACATAGTCAATCGGGCAGAATTTGAATATTTGTTAAGAGTCAAACAAACAAAATTGTCAAACAAGCTCCTGAAATATTATAAAAACATTATTGAAGAATTTGGTTCCCTTGATTTTTTCCCGATGGATTTTGGCATTTCTACCTCAGTATTATTATTTTCACGGGTAGGGAATTGTCACCGGTGGTAAATTTTCAGGTGGTATTTGTAATAGGTGGTTAAAATTCATGGTGGCCGTTTACTGGGTGGCGAATAATGGGTAGCGATTGATCGGTGGCGAATGTTTGGTGGTGAATTTCCGCAAATCTGTCCTTTACACTGTCTATCATATGAGAGTTCATATCCATAACTAGCAACTACCTTCATTAATTACACGGAGCTAATGATATTTGACAAGAAGATGCATTCATTAAACACCGAAGATTCAGTGAATACAATGTAGCTTAGTAAGAATTAGAAAATTAATCATACTGAAACTCATCTAACTTAATCCCGAGAGACTCGAGTTGTTCATCATAGTTGAAAACAGTTAGAACAGCTTGATTCCAAAATATTTAAAAAAGATTACACGCAATTGAATTTGATAGAGCCCTCGCTGTATGATGTGTAGCAGTGGATGTGCACTAAATTCTTCAACTTCACACGCGTACGTACACATGTACTTGATAGAGTGAAAGGACTGCTAAAATTAGTTAGCCCCGTCTGTTCCCTCTTCGTTCTTGTTAAGGATGTCAACTGTTTTGTCCATGAGAACGACAAGGACCAGACAAGAGGCGAGCCAACAGACGGATCAATTACGTTGAATGTAATAAAACGTGTATTTGGGATTATGCACGTTTACATACATTAATACATGCACACAATCTTTATGTATCTGATATCTCGGTGCGAGATATGAGATGACCAGTTGACCACCACTGACAGTTACTAGTCTTAGCTATGCCTATCCTAAATCTAAGTTAAATACCATGATGAATAAGTGAATTATGAATCTGTCCTCCTTCATAGCAGTTTTAATGCTGAAAAATAAAGCTAACTTGGTCTGCTAGGACTTATAGGCACGTTCAACTCAAAACTCAATGAATAAGCCAGGCAATAATATACAAGCATTTTTTTAAGCCTAGAGAGACCTAACATTCTGTCCATCTGCATCGAATCTTTCGGGATATTTTTTATGCATGCAAACGCTCCTATTGTGTATAATTCAAGATTTCTTAACTTTACACGAAATTATAAAATCAGTCAGCTAGCTCATCATAGTGTATTAAAAAAAACTGTCGTAGCTTTTATACATGGTTAAAATAGCTGAAGCGTCATGTTTTTTGTTTTTTAATGGAAAGGACTATATTTCTGAATGCAGTTAGGGTGGACTTGGAAATCACAAATGACAAATGAACGAGTCAGGAATCATTTTGTACCAGGTAATTACGAGCTACACACTATACCCAGTTGGAAGATACTAGCTTAAACTATGAATAATATTAAGTAATTGTAAAACGATTTAAAAGTAACTCTGACAGAGTAATTAAAAGTTACGACTTAAATAATAACTAAAAAAAAGTTTATGGGGAAGAAATAACATCACAATTAAAAAAGTACAAACATTCATCACCTAAATCCACAACATTAACGACTCCAATACCCTCAATCAGTAGTCCCAACGTGTAGTGACTCTTGAGTAAAACGGTATGTTACATCTTGTAGATAATAAAAGCTTTAAACAATCCTCTTGACCAATCACCTAATCTTAAGCCACAAGGGGTTGTTTACAGTCTGAGTGAGCTCATTATAAGACTAATTTAAAAACGAAACAGTCGATTGATCATCACCTGAGTAAATGAGTTACAAGTAATTATACAGTCTCATATCAGCTAGAAGAATGTGATCTGCCCTTTCCATTCTTCACGGCTGAGAAACAGTAAACTTGTAAGGGATCTTTCAATTTATCTCACAAAAAAAAGCTATTTACTGTGCTTAAATAGTAAACCAAGTTAATTATTAAATCTTTAATCTAATTTATCAAAAAAATATCATTTTGTACTGGTCATAATTTGTGGCATGAATAAAAAGTGTCAAAACATTTCTAGGGGGAAGCTATTATGTCACAGAGGGTGCGTTTACTGGATGAAACCTCCCTTTCAAAAATTAATGACCGACTTGACTCCAGTATAATAGTTTGTGGACTTAATTACTTGAAATGTGGGGGATTAATGCTACTGCAATAATTAGCTAGTAGCACAAGCTCAGCTCTTGGTGAATAATTAAGAACAACCACATTTGTCTACAACCATACCGGGGAGGACAGAGAACACGATGTTGGAATCACTATCGAAGTACAACATGGAGATTGAGGACATCTTCCTAGCCGCACAACATGGACCCCCTACTCCTGAAGGGTTGGCTTGTTGCACGATGTGGTTGTGGGGGTACTTTTGTAGGAATGCATACGGACATTTACCGGAACAGTAATTAGCATCATATTTCTTGGGGGCGATAATCCAGTCCCAACCAAAGTCCTCAAAGTCGACTGTCAAAGGGTAGCGGCAACATCGGTCTTCCTGGGAGTTTTCATCGCATGTCATCCCCAAGTTTCTCGGGGGCCGACTCTTACCATTTTCACTGACATGAACCTCGATAAATGGATACTGCTAGGAATAAATACAAACCAAAAGATTGAGATTAAAATTGTGAACTGATTTATGAATGCTGGAGAGAAAGTGTGAAGCACTTCAAGGAGAAACAGTAATTTAATCTAAAATAATCAACGGACGATACTTACATTGTTAACATCCATATCTTTAGAGATCTCGATAGTCACTTCCTTACTCGGAACCCCATTGCTGTCAACAGCTTCTACAAGTAGTGCAATCTTTTTGGATGATCCGAATTTCAAATCAGACATCCATCTAGAAAGGGCATCCTTGACCTCCACTTGAATCCATCTTGACTTGCTGTGTCGAGAAGCATGAGTTGAGATGACACCGACTTGTCGGAAATTGGGTTTGAATGTCCTAAAAAGTTATATAAACGTATGAGCTTAGAAGTTAATTCTAAGGTATGGAGTCCTACAGGACACAACTGGCAATACTGACATGAGTCTAAAGTTTCGATTGTTGACATCAATCTTTATGCTTGAGGCTTATGTAAGTCATCTTAAAGTGTCAAAATACTTACCCTACGGGTACGAAAATTGGCGAATCCCCCTTTTTGCTATGGGAAACAAGTTCCATGAGACGGATGTTGAAGTTGGTTTTCTTTTCGGTTGGGTTAGCCTGGTTAAATTTGACATTAACATGAAGGGTTGCTCCTTCAATCCTCATGTGGGACAATTTGTCCGAGAAGGTGAAGTGGTGTATCCCAATAGTGTTGCTGTTGATCTTCATGTGATCTATGGTCAAGAATAAATTTGAAAAAATCAGATAATTTCAATAACCTTCAAACGGAAGAATAACAAATATTCGTTCATAGTTGTAAGTACTGGAATAACTGTCAATAACATTTACATCCAGCTTCTTTCAGCTGTAAATGTCAATGCTCTAGCCAATTATGAACTCATTCAACTATGCAAATTATCCGTATCAAAATTCATTGTGGTGAGTCCAGACTCGAGCTACTGAACTTGGTGAAGGCCATATATGTTTCAGAGAAATTTTCAAAATAATCTGCTTTTGACTGTTAGTTGGTATTTAATTACTTTTTAAACTATTCAAATTCAACTAAGCTGATTATACTGAATAAACTAGGATATATGTCATCTCGTTATATGAAAGTCAATATACTTTTCATGAAAAAACTCATCCTCATCAGCCATGATGATAATTAAGATTGATTAACTGTATAAACAAATTCATCAAAACAGTATGATAATTCCTTAAGATTTTGTACAAAGAAGTACAAGCCTCAGTCCATACACCCTAGTTAATGTTTTACTTGTAATGAGCATGTTCTGCTCTCTCCAAACTGCTCTGATATACTAAATAGGACTATTAGTGAAAATGACAACGAGCCAAAGGTCACAATTTGAGTGATTAACTACACTGAGGAGGTCCCCACTGACAAGTTAACACAAGCCAAGCCGTACTATCAAAAACCGAGCTGTAGTTTCTCAGAGGGTTTGATGGATATTTTCATTTAAAATTAGAGCAGCAGTTGAAATCAGCCATTAAGTTGGTAGCTTTATAAGATAGTTACAACTTCGTAGGATCATCAAGGGATCCAAGAAGATAGCCTGAAGGAATCTTCGGACTGCAGACTTTAGATTTTGTACGCTCGTCCAGTATGAAATGGGCCAAATGAGAATTTAGAATTTGGGTCTCGGCTGAGCCAAGGCACACTCTGTGCATAAGCTTGAATAAATGCGATTAATGAATTAATAGTTATTAACAATATCTAATTGTGGGGACTTTCATTGGATGGAGTAGTACGGACAAGTTTACAAGGCGTTCTTACATCGAGTAATCAGACTCATAACTCAATGAAACATAATTTTACCCAGCAGAGAGGCTTATCAAGGGGACGAGGTATCTGGTTTCAATATGATATCCAAACCTACCAAGTTTCAATGTTCAACGATTCTGTGGGAATGGAATTATATTGGGTTGGGCTCTCTTGGCTTTTGGCTTGAGATTTTTCGAAATTTGAACTCTCCTTTTGTTCCTGAGGATCTGCTAAGGTTTGTGAGAAGGTTCTAAATTCTGAATTCTAGCCTTGGGGATGAAGATTGGGATTAGATACAATTACTAGATACGAAGGTTCCATGTTGTGAACTTGAGACATTAATTCAAAGATATTTCCTGTGATCAATTCTAGTATGAGGCTGGGCATGGTTGTATCTTTAGATTTGTTTGGTAAATAATTCACGGGGTATGACTAGATAAAGTCATATGGGGTCAGAGCATTGTTTTCAAGAAGCTTGCAATGTTAGGGTTTGTAATATTGTAATTAGACCTTTCGAAGGCAATGTAAATGCTTTTTAATCGCCCCCATCTGTGTGAAATATGCTAACAAAATAAGTGCTTAATCGATAGCTGAATTTACTTGACAGTTTTGTAAATAGGGTTTTCCCTCAGTCGACCTTGATGTCTGTTACCCGAGTCCCTAGTGATCGATGATTAGTAAGACAACTGAAAATATACATAACCTAATTTATGTTACTGCCGTGACCTTTGATTCTGCTAGTATATTTATTGATTAATATATTGAGTTTTTAAATTTACTAAATTAATTGAGAAAGCTGAATTTCTCGCCGCATACTTTAGGCTTTTGTCAAACTTCCATGTGTGCAAAATTGATTGATTAGTTGAACGAGTCTTTTTCAGGATTTAGGTCTTATCTCCATTCTTGAACCTTTTCCAATGGATCCGGCCAAGATGGTTAAGCATGGCAAAGACGATTATAAATGTTCTCAACTAATGACTAATCGATGAGTTAATAGCTTAGAAATAAAAAATATGCAGTTCTAGCCAGCTTGGATCGTAAGGTTGTTGAAGAGCAACCCTGTTGTATCTATGTTGGTTTCGGACGTGTCATATTGATCTTAGTTTTTATCAAATCAATAAAGCGACGGCCACATCATCATCACATTTGATTTGACATATGCCTGTAAACTAAAATTCAAGGCAAGTACTGTTGTTCTTTAGTGGGATTTGCTTAGCTTGTGTCTATCGATATGGAATGAGAAGCTTGTGCCGTGACATTGACATTTTGAACTGACTGACTTGACTAACTTCCAAGAGAATTTATTGGCTTGGATATTCTCCTTTTTAATTTAATAGGCTTACATACTACAAGTTCCTAAAAGTCTCTGATTTGTTGACATTAATTATTGTTTGGGCTCCCGTACTTGACTTTTATAGATAACAGTTGCCACGGGCTAAACTAAAAGTACAATGGTCTTGCTTGATAAGGTCAACTTGTGAAAACAAATCCGGAGGACCCATCCTCGATAGATTGGATTCTAGGATGCATTTCTCACACTTTCTTACCCTCTACAACCAACACAATAGATTATATAATTGTTATAAGAAACACAAATATCATGCCTTGGGTTCGTGTGCACTAATTCAAACACTAAATACTACTAATGATGACCAGATGAGACTTTTGACTTATTTTTATCACCATATGCATTTCTATTTTTGGAATTTAAACAAAAAAAACTTGTAATTTTACCAAAAATAACATCCTCATGTCGTCTACCTGGGAATCGAAATATGATTAAGTTGCTATTTAACAGTCCAATACGGAAACCACCGAATAAGTTGACACTAGTTTATCACTTATAGCGATCTCGATACGATCTTCTGCCAATGGATGTTAAAAATACCTTAATATGCCCAAACCGGCTTATTAGATGGACAAATCAATAAGCAATCTTTGAAGTTCGTAACTGCTAAATTAGAATACGACAGTTGCATGTTGTATGCCGATTTTAATTTCTGTCTTAATTTCAAATTTCAATATTCTGGTAGGTAGAAATATCTTCTCAGGTAAACTTACGGACTCTGGAGAAGGCAATGATCTTCTCAGTGGTGGCATGCTCATCGTCATAATAGTCAGGGGGGCTGTCCCCTTGCATGTCCGAGATGAATTCAGACAAGTAGGCCGTGGGTATGGGGAACCCTGCGGCAGAGACATTGGGAAGACGGGTCTCATCCATCCTTAGTTTTCGGAGAATGTCTTGCCTTATCATTTGCAAACTGTGCTTTTTCATATCGACAATGTCCAACTTACGACACATGGGGGTCACACTGTCACCACAGATTTCACCAGCACTGTTTATAAAAGTCCCATTATTGTACGAGGAGTCCTCAGTCCCGTTGCTCAGCCGGTTGTTGTTGTTACTATCATTAATGTTACTATTAATATTTGAATTACTATTCGCACTGCGCCCCGTTCGATTCGGCACTTTCGAACTACTGCTCAACCTATCTCCATTCCTAATAGTGTTACTAGCTCCACGGGGGGAACCCAGGACTGTTGAGGAGGATGTTAGCACAAGTGCTACTACAAGGGCCCAGCATAGCTGCTCGAACTTTGCCATGCTTCAAGAGTTGATTATACTGGATTTTCGGACTCGTAGAAATTTTGACTTTGTTTTAGAAATTTCTTTGCAGTAATTGGGGTGAGACAGTACGAGAGACTGGTGTTTTGGAAAGGTGTTAAGTCTTGAGCGAGGATTAGACCACTGAACTTATCCGTGCGGGGCTAGTTGCTATATATTGAGAGAAACTCAACCAGACGCAACTCAGTCAGAGTTAATAGATATCTTAATGTGATATTACTGTACTAGAGTAAAATAGATCAAATGGATTTCAATCTGACTGTGTTATTACAGTGTATCCTATACTGTCCAGAGCGTATTCTCCAGCTAAGAAAGGTAGGCTGGTAATCTCCGTCTTGTACTGAACTGAAATTAAAACTCGCTGAGGGTGATGTAGGAAATAAGTTTCTGGGGAAAAATGGGTTGTTTCTGTTTAGAAATCGTTGGGATTTCTCTATTTATTATAATGCAAGTGTATTTAACTACTAGTTGATGGCTGGAGATGACTGTTGAATGTGTTCAGAGTTGAAGATAGGAGCTGGTTTTTATAAGGGTTAAATATTCAGGGGTAGCAACTAGATGAACTAAGGGGGTGGGGTTGGTTCCAACAAAATTCTAGCCCGACATGTTTTACGAGAGGCGACCAAGAATTAGCAAATCTTTTTCCGATTAACTTTTTGCAAACTGTAGGTCTTCCCAATCTAAGGGAGCAGAGCGTGGAAGGCTAAAACTGACGTGAGATCAGAGGTACACATATCAATCACAACTTGCAGATCTAGCCACATGCTAAAAAAACACCGTGTATAGCTATAAAAAATGATAATAATAATATTGGATTAATAAAAAGACGATGGGCAGGGGTATAGCAGGGGTAGATTTTAGTGTGTCGCAAATCCGGATCGATCCTTATTGAGGATGCAAAAAAATTCCGGGAGATGCAAATCTCAAGAGGTTTTAAGAAGTATTATCGACCTATCTCACTCAAGTGACAATTGATTTGCAATTTTGAATATTTTCACCTTCCAACAGCAACTGGTCGGCAGGCGTCAGTTCCACTCAGTCCATGAGCAAGAGGATATTATCAAATGAATTCATTATGGGATCACTTCTTTGAGTCAAGCAAGATCGCAAAGACCTCTTTTTCTATTGATCGTTTCTGACTTTCTGAGGCCTTACAAAGTTGGATGAATTTATTCAAATCAAAAAGGCTTGTGCCACCATCCCCAGTTTCTCCCGACTCTTTTGGAGAAGGAATGAATGGGACTGATCAACTTATCTTTAGTCTTTTGATTGTTTTTGAATGAATACAAGGGGGTCCTCATCATAGCCGTCCTCTACTATGGAGGCTACTATGGAGGGAAGAGATATTTGCGAAATTGGAAATTTTCTAACCTCACTGACTGAAGGATGGATTTATTGGTTTGTCTTTTCATATCTTTTGTTCATGCCGTTTTTTTTCTCTCAATCTCAAAGTAATAAATTTGAATTTTGGAAATTGAAATTGTCCTTTTCTGACGATTCACGAATTTGAGCTGAAATTACCATTATTTGATGCCAGAAAACCTAGTAACGTTTCTTATCTATTTGCCAATTTCTTCAAGCCACTTTGTAGGTTTCATCTGTAAAGTTGAGTATTGGAAATGTTGTAGGTATTGGTATTTTATGAATGGGCAGCCCATCCCAGATCATTTTATATGTGTCATATTCTAGTTTCCAGTCCCCATACATCTTAGTTGTAAATAAACATGCGTATAAAGTTCAGGTCACGTTTAATGTACATATGAGAAATTAAAAATCTGTACGACATAAAATTACTCAGTATAGGCCGATATGCCATAATTAGCTAAAATGTTTAAATTATCTGATGACTTAGACAAAAAAAATCTGTGAATCGGATGCCTCTGACCTGACAGTTTTAATATTTACAATTCAAATAGCTTATACTAACCTGATGTATTTCCGATAGCTCAAAAGTTCTACTTCCAAATACGGAAAATGTAAAGGACATGAGTTAAGGGTGGTCTGCAAAATTCCCTTGAATTTGAAATTCAAAATACAATTAAGGCCAACTGATTTGAATTTCATGAACCTCTTTTTGAATCAGATCTTGTTGGGGGAGTCATTCTATTTGCGGTGCAGGGAAGCCAGAACCGGAATCAGCAATAGAATTCCAAGATTCAAAGTGAACTTGTCAATGGAGATGGACTTTTAAATTGACACATCCTCCCTTTTTCAATGAATACTTTAAAATTTTAAAATTTAATCCAGGATCTCGAGATTGTAAATATCTCAACCTTTTTCCATGTCTCATTTGAATTTTTATTTTATATTTATGTATTTTATATTTCCCAATCCCTTTAATTCAAGCCGCTTCCGTTGATTCATAATAAATATGTAAATCCTCAACTTGCAGATCTGTTCTTTACAAGCGCTTGGGACATTTCAAATTTCTACTATGAGTAACGTTGAGGGATACATATTATAGCGAATCTGACTAACCCTAAATAACACTTAAGTCAATGATTATAAATGAAGACAAATTGACAGGAAGTTATAAAAGTGGAATAATTTTTATAAACTTGGCTACACCTTCCCTTCCTGGAAATTCTCGTAACAAGACCGGAAGGGAAATGGGCAAATTGTTCTAGCATCAAAAATATTAAATTGCTTTTATTCCGACACACAGCACATTTTAAGTTATCCGTGGACATGATAAAGTCTATGCCTCGTTTCGTTCCAAAAAAATATTCCATAAACAAGCAAATCTCTTTTCATCTTTTCATCTTTTCTATCTTTTGAGATAGATTTCAATGTAGTATCCTTGATTTAGCTGTAATGACTGCAAATTAAGTGCAAATTTATTGGCAAAGGGTATCTTTATACATACAGCATTATCTTATGATAGTACAGCCTGTACAGTCAACGCTTATCCCAATAGTCAAACCTATTATGAACAGTAGTGGCAAAAACTTGATTTATCTAAGCACAAGAGAAAAACATGATAACTTAAACTATAATAGAGATACATTCGCGTACATTCTATTCATCCGATTTGCGTCAGCAACGGTGATAAAAAGATAGTACATTTTTGATCTTGTGGGAGCCGAAGAGGAAGGGGGAAAACATAACAATACTACGTGATTACATTTTAATTTCAATCTTAATCTTAAGTGGTGTTTCTTGAAATGGGCGTGTGAAGAGGTGTGGACCCAGTAAGAAATGAAATTTACTCCACAGAAATCCATTGAGAAGTATATGAGGATGTGCACATGATATGGTATGTGTGTTAATTAAAAATGTACAGTGTTATCTGTTATCACATAAATTGTAAGCTGTTCCCACGCATTAGTCAAAAATTAGTAATGTAAGTCATTCGGCATTTTTATACCCGAATTACGAGCTCACTTACAATCTTATGAAGTAAATGGAAATTACGTTATCAAGCCTAGCAATGACTCCAGGACTTCATTCATTATATTAGACCTGCGGAATGATGCGATTGCACCCTTTTCAGATCCATACTTCGGTGCATAATATTTTAAAAGGTGAACGACTGTTAAATACTTAATATCAGTTGTAATAGGCTGTATACATTTTTACGGACTGATAAATGCTGAAAGGATTATCGGAGAGGTATTCAAAATGGCCTGATGATCATGACTCAATAAGAATGGAATTTTAAACGGATAAGGATGTACTAATTGAATTATTTTCATCACAGTAAAGTCCTTTAGCAAATTCCACACATCTTCAAGATTTTCAAGTATGAATCCAATTATTCATAACTACCCATGACTTTGGAGTTGCAGCTCAAAACACTTTATGTAATTACTTGTCCGAAAATATTTGCATGGTTTTGGAATGGTTGACTTACTTGATTGGTATAGATTTATGGTAGAATTTTGACTGAAATAATTACTCATGATACTCGTATTATTATTAATATGTGATAGATACACAAATCTACCAAAATTTAAACAAGCGTCCACTCTAATTTTTGCATTTTAGTAAAGTGTGTAAAATTTATTTAAAAAATGTTTCCCTAATAGCTACAGATATTCCACGCACACATAAATTTTCCAGCATACAAGCCATTCTATGCCAATAAGATTGACAGACGCTTTATCACTCGAAGTCAAGAGATCAAGTATAAATATTTAATAGTCTATCATAACTGCCGAGATTAAAATGTCATCAATTGATTACAATTCTAATGCATAGACCCAAGACCCACGCTCCAGCCTCGGAAGCCAGATCCGTTGCAGATTCAACAAATTCATGGGGGCTACATTTTATTAGATTGATTGTAAGACTAATTTGTTACTGAGTTAGTACCCCAGCCCAATATATCATGACCCATGAATGTAGAAATTGTTTAGGACATTACTATGTTATCTGTTATGTTAGCAGTTGTCCCGTGAGGGATAACCATTATCAAATATTTTAGAAGGAATTGCTAAGTTAACTATAAAGCTAGGATTCCAATACAAACTGTTTAGAAATTAAACCCGTGTCAAGGAGTCGCAAGTAAGACGTCAAAGGGCTTATGAGAATGTGTAGCTAGAAACGGGTATCCTCATCCAAAGTAAACTCCTTCCCTTTTTTTTGTTTGGTTTTGAGAGTCCATGCTATAAAATGGCAAAAACAACTAATGGTGATTATGCTTATCCAAATTTGATTAAGGATTATTTTATCGTTTATCGTCTCTGTACATAAAGTTACATGTTCCCATAATCAGCGATGAGGTTTCAATCTTTTAAACTGTTAATTGATGAAACCACGAGCTCGTTTTTTTCCAGGATTTTGTACAATATGAAAATCGGATAACATAATATTAACTTGCTTGACTTTGTGAATGTTGATTTTTAAATCATTTTAATCGATACATTTTTTATCCTATACATTTAGAAAATTTATGCAGTTAGAGTTTTTTCGCTAGGTATGAAAATTTGCGTTAGGTTATGTTTCTTCCAATCTTGCATAAATTAAGTTTCAATTTAGTAACTCTTTCCATTCTTTGATTTTTTTTAAACACTGAAGTCTTCAGATTATATCAAGACACATGGGATGCTAGGAATCAGGATTCAATCACAGGGAACTGGTCCACCTAAGGAAACAAATAAATAAACAAGAGTTGCGGAACCAACATTTCGAAATTTGCATATTGTATCGACTTGTCGATTGTCTATTCTCTATCCACTCTTTAAGTTATGGAGTTTAAGACCTTGGGTACTACCTAGTATGATGAATTAAATGCGTAATTGAATAGATTAAAACTCTTTAAGGTTAAGCAAAGAAAAAAATACAGTTTAAAACTGTTGATACTATTTTAGGTAAGCTCGATCGCCTACATTGTAGTTGAAATGGAGATCCAAATAGCTGCGGATTAAAGATTTATTCAGAAGTCATTTTTATCCGAATAAAATTTTTCCATTCCATTCAATTACAAGTTTTGACACATTTTAAAAGTTCGAAAATCATTCAAACAGAAAAATCTTGTATAAAATAAATAAAAGAGAAATATTGAATTATATATATATTTAGTAAATCAACTTATGGATAAATTCTTATTCTTCCGGGCCGGTTGTAGACATTTTTTGGCAACTCATCTTGTACTGACGGTTGATGTTTATTTCAGTGTCTATTTAGATTTTTCTTCTTCTTTCGATTAATAATTTTCAATCAATCCATTACTGCGGATATTGGAATAGCTTACGGGTGTTTATAGTACTTTTTCGGAGACTCTAAAGAATTAAATACTAAATAAGAATTACTATAATTTACTTACTAAAACTTTCCCACGTAATACTGATCCTACAATTAATTCTCATTGTTTCCGGAGTTCCAGAGTAATGTTGATTATGTGCGAGAAATGGAATGATGTAGTGTCTCAAACTGAAATAAACTTTATTTGAACTTTGAACATTTACTGATTTTCTTTGCAAACATATTGGACTATAGTTTGTTAAATTTTGTTTTCAATCAATTTGTGTAAGCTAATTCTCTAAAAATCAGTTTAAATGTCAAGTATGCAGTTTTTACAACTAACACAGGGTCCAGGGTGTTTAATAGTTATTAAATAAAACAAGACTCTTCGCCAAACTGTGTAAAAATGTTTTGAGCAGCTTCTGAGAACGTTCATACATTTCCACCTGCACCGTATAAATCAATGGACGCCTGGACTAAAAGCGGTTTTTTTTTCATTCATCAAAATGCACAGAAGTAAACAACATCCTGTTTAGATTCAGCCTTTTGAAATTCAGGAATTTGCAGATTTTTTTACAAATATTAAAATATTTCAACTCTTCACTGCAGCTGAACAACAAGAAGTTGATTCCATCAGCAAACTTTCATGCTCCCTATTTCCTGTCGACATCAAGGGATTGTGAAACACAGTCATTCAAGGATAAGGCATAACATGCACCTTGAGTATTCAACTTTTACAGTCTCAACCTTTAAACATAAACTTAAACTTAAACTTAATAGTTAAATACATTTTAATCATGAATTAGTTTCTTTAAATGACAATGGTCTTACATTACCCCCAAAAAAGCCCGGGAATTTGTTCAAATGTCACAGCACGTGGAAAGTGACAAATATTACAATCAATTTCTTGTCAGGATTTAATTGCTCTAGTTTTAATATTTAAAGAAACTCATCAATTTTGCTCGGTTTTGTTAGATTTGGAATATTAGGAGCTGAAAATGGCCAAGAGTGCCCGTCACAAGAAGTTGCGACGGCAGGAAAAGTCGAAAACTCACCTCAAGGGAGTCAAGAAACTTCTCCAAGCCCAGAATGTCGTGAATCCTACATTGAGAGTTAAGAAGATTATCGTCCCTGAGCAACTGACCATTGCTCCAGATAGTCAAGTAGCTACAAGGAGGCATCAGTCCCTTCAGGTAACCATTTGGTTTTTTTTTATAGTATATGGCCACGATGTAATTGTAATATAACAAAGTGAAGTCAGCAGAAACAGCAAAGGTGTACGTTTTTATAAAAAGAAAAATTAAACTGCATGGAACCCAATCTGTGGACATTAGTTTACTGTTGATTTTTTTGGATTTAGGAACTGCTGTCTGCGTTGAATCATCATAATACAAATATGAAGAAGGATGCGCTTATAGGATTACAAGAGTTGGTGGTAAATCATCGAGTTTTGGTTCACAATCTGGATAAAGTTTTAGAGAGGGTAGCTGCACTCACTTCAGACTTGGAATCTGTTGTACGAAAAGAAAACTTGAAATTGGCTGAGCTGATGTTTCAAAGAGTAATCTGCCATTTTTATGAATTATAACGTAATTAAAAAAGAAAGCAAAGCACCTTTAAAGTTTGTAATATTTTGGATAATTGCGTGTAGGTAGAAGAGTCTCAAATGCAGCCATTCTGGAACCTACTGCTGACCCATCTCAGATGCACTCTAACTCATTTAAGTCCAACCGTTAGGTACAGCACCTTATCTTTTTTCGAGCTCCTGATAGTTTCGTTTCCCAGGCTCGTTGCCGGGTCAGATTCGATAATCTTACCAAGTCTCTTGGGTCTTATATCATCATCTTCAGAAGTCACTCAGTCAAGCTCTACCCCTGAGAAGCCTCGGTTGAAAGTAGATATTTCATGGAAGCACAACGACGTACGAGAAAGGCTTCGAGTGTTCACTCTCATAGGCTCCTGTCTCCGATTGAAGGAACTTGCTACTCATAAAAAATCATCTTGGAAGTCGGCATCTGAAGAAATAGATAAGATTGAAGACAGTATTTTCACAAGCAGTGCCTCTAACTTGTCCTCAGAAGCAACATTGAATGATCCCGAGGGGAATTCAAAAAAGAATCAGCAATATCTTGGTCTGTACTACCCCATTGGTTATGACTTGCTGGCTCCAGGCCGATCAAACAACGACCTTCGCCTTAGTTTCAATCGTGGAGGGGATGCCCCTGTAGATATTCTTGACACTGCTCATCAATACCAAACTTCTGGGGCTCCAGGGGAAGATGAAAATCAATTTTGGCCTAGATTTGTTCAATCAACTCTGACAATATTGACTGAAACTTGGGTTGAAGCAGCATCAAATAATTCGGCAGCCGGATCCACTTCAATTTCTCAGGAGCCTAAGCAAGCCAAAAAGAAACTGGGCTTTCAGGGAATGAAACAGAAGCAAGAGATGGATTTCAAAATCGCAGGTACATTTGCAAGCGTTACTTTATTGAATCTCAGTAAGATTTTTTGTATTGGAAGTTTTTAAAGTTAAACAACCAAGGATTATTTTTATAAGGAAATTTACCAGTTAAATTCCATATCCCTTGACCTACCGAATTAATTAAATGATGAATTAAATTTAAATAAAATCGACCATAAAACTTTCCTGTGTAGTTTTCCCGATATCAAAACATCATGAAATTGTATCTGTCAATCTAAAACTTTGATTAATTAATACTAATACCATAAACAACAGTTTTTTATTTAAAGCTACAGCTATACTGTCGTTAGATTGAAATTTGATTTTTGATTTCGAAATTGCAGGGAACGATAAGAGAAGTAATGACGTTGTTGATCGACCAGATGGAAACCAATATAATCGAAGAGGAGGATCAGGAAACTTGAACCCCAATGCAGTAGAAAGCCTATCTTGCATACTCTACGTTATGGTTCCCCTCTGTCTACCAAAAGGTGAAGAAATTGACACTTCCGAGGTCAAGTTGGACAAATCGTTGGGGGATTCAAATGAATTTGTAAGTTCAAACTCATGAACCTTAAAACATTCATATGCGAATGTGTCTTCACTTCACTCTTTACCAAGTTTTGTTTACTTGAAGTTGATTTTTAGGACCAATATTTTGTATTTAAGAATTGTGATTGATAACGTAGAGAATGATTGAAGTGTTTTCATTAGCTTGACTATTTCTTCGATTGCTTACTCTTAAGTTTCTGAAAACGTCCTTAAACATATTTCCTATCCACATAGTAATACATTAGATCCTATACCTTTTCAAAGGATGGTGATAATAGGCCTGCCTGTGGTTCGGGTTGAATTAAAGTATCATCATCAGCGTATTTTTTTTTTTTTTTTTACTGATTGATTGAAATCTGTTTTTATGTTTGTGTTCATTTAGATTCGAATGTTGCGAAAGAACCATGGCTCTGAACTAAACAAATACTTTTTTGCTCCGTTGCCTTATGGACCTATTCAAGACTATCAAAGAGGACTTGTAAACACACACAACCTTCAGTTATTCCACATTGCTGCCCGGCTGCGTCTTATGGATGCTCGAATGATGGAGAGATTGGATGGATTTATTAGCAGTAAAACTAAATCAATAGCTAAAAAAAATTATGTTAAAATTTAAAAGTAAAAAATATGTTTTGAATTCTGATGTATTTTCAACAGGCTTGGTAAATGGGCAGACGCTTGATTCTCCTCAAGTTCATCTTATTTTGCAAATCCTAGGCTTCGTTCACCTTCCAAACAGACGTCAACTGACGACGAATTTTATTACCTATATATTGGATCAAAAGAACCACTGGGGTCTCATATGTAAGTATTTAGGACGAATACTAGAACCAGAAAACAGAAATCCCGAAGAAATGTTCCTCATTCAAAATATCGACTGGGAAACTGTAACGTCGAAGCTTCTAGATAATTTTGATGAGATAAATGCTGATTTTGTCACTCTCCTTACCTACATGGCGATACGAAAACTCTGCAGCATGAAAAATCCCTTGATGAGCAAGATTGCGACATTTAAAGGTAAAGCTGGTTTATTCTTGAAATCAAGATTAAAATTCGGTCCATTAATATAATAACTTTGTTGGGTTTTTTAGACCTTCTGCAGTCAAGTGATGCAGTTTCGATGCCGGATAAAATTGTTCGATTGTTTTATTATGCCGACGCGTTCCACGAGTTATCAAAGTTGCTTGAAGATAAGATACCCCCTCTTTTAAATGACTCCTTAAGTCAATATTGAGGATTTAATAATGTGCTGTTTATTGAATTTTGACCAACAAAATAAACGTTTTGTTCACTACTATGCTCAATAATGTTTTCGAAAGTGATCGGTTTAAATAAATCTCAAATCAGAATGGGTGAATTTGAATATTTGAGGAGTTTTAGGGCTTCCAGAATTTGATGGAGACTTTGCAGTCTCAGTATCTTTCACTCACACAACTACTCTCATATGCCGCCATCCATATAAGAGTACCCTTATTTTATTATTCTAAGATTCCTAGGTGCCTAGACTCATGAAAACAAAGTAATAAAGTCATACAAAACAGTGGACTTGACACTAACACATCTGAGAGTTTATAACAATCAACTGTATTCACCGGCATAATTGCAAGATATTCATAACAAACCCGAGCCTGTTAAGACAGACTGAGACTCTTAAGTAGTTACAGTATTGAATTTACAGTCAAAATAAATATTTGTTGACAGAGTACAAAAAAGTATGACCATCCATGTTGTCCTTTATTTTTGTTTTAAATCTATTGCCATATTAGGGTATTACAAGTTACAAGTATTAATCTTTAATAATTCTAGCGGTTACCGACAATATGCTTAACAGGCTTAAAATGATCTAAAATCAACCATTGCTCAAAAATCAATGTGATCCCAAACTGATCATTCCTACATACAGTCTAAGTACTCATCAGTTTAAACACTTTAAACCCAAAGATTCCATGCTGTATTTATTATTGGAAAAGGGAGAGAATTTTTGGACCGAGGGTTGTAGCTGATGGATATTTGGACTATGTATAAGCAGGTACAAGGAAAAGCTGCATTAAGACACAAAGAACCTGAAAGAAACTATCCGCGAAGATGTCGTAAGATTTGAGTAGTACATCTTTCCCAAACTAGAACTCAGTTTTTAAGAAAGTCAAAAGAAAACAAAAGCACAATTCCTTGTCATAATTTAAAAATCTTTGCACAAAACCCGTGGGAATGGCATCTGGAAAACGGAAGTCGAAAGGTGTCAATACTACCGACAGCAATGACAGAGGAAAGAAGTCAAAAATGCGATATAAGGGCATGAAATCGAAATCAACAAGTGTTTCACAAGGGATCTCAATTGCTACTAAAGCAATATCAATTCTCATCGGTCTATTCGGTTTGACAATGTTCTGCACTAATAAATATGTTCCTACCCCAACTGAAAATATTGCAAATCTTACAACTGAGTCAACAATACTTCATCAATACTCGAAAATGGTTTTGGATTTCTTTAAGACTCAGCAAAAGATGATTCATGCCTTGAAGGAAGAGCCCGTTGCAGATTTGATTAAGCTCCGACTTCGACCAATCCAAGAGAGACTTGCCAGTTTACGGACACAAACCTCTCAGTATGAGAAGCTAGAGCGGATACCCGGAGGACCGACCAATTTCATGTCCACCACTATTGCCGAGCTAGACTTTTTGAGTTTCAAAATCAAGCCATTAGACTTTGAAGTGATAAAAATCATGTCAGAGATTAAAAACCGAAAATATGCCTTGATTTTGAGTGGATGGGAAGCTGTGAGTTCTCAGGATAGGATGCATGCCATGTTCAACTCAGAAAATCAGTATATGTTCCATGTCTTGGCAAGACAAGGGATTGACTTATTTCCCCTCAACATAACGGAAGAAGCCACGGAAGCTGTAAACTCATCACAAATGGTTGTAAGAAATTTGACTAAGTCCTCCGCATTACCTGAAGGAGGTGTGACACCGTTGGAGCTTGCCGAGAAGCTGGAGGCTGCCAGCAAGCTTTTCGCACAGCGAGAAGTACTACAGAAAAAACTTTCGGATGCTTTCAAAGCGTTGGGGGCTAGTAGTATACAAGAGGCGATGACGGATCCAGAAACGTTCCTAAAAGTTATGGAAGATCCGGAATCTGGAGCCGTGGTGAGCGAGTTCAACATCGTGTCTGGAGGAATCAAAGAGATCATCGAGGTGGATGGCAAAACCTTAAATCTAACTGTGCCTTGGATCCGTGAGGCGAATCTTGTTCTTGGGGCCTTGATGAAAGCCCTTAATGACGATGGGGAGAAGAATAATCCGTATGTTGACCTGAGGAATATTGTGATGACGGATATTCAGAATCTAAGGACGCGTGTGGAGAATTTACAGTATAGTTACCTTAAAGTACAAGCGGAGCCTTTGATTCGAATTAAAATAACTTAAGTTGACTTGAACTGAAATAGGCTAATTGTTAGTCAAGAACTTTGCAACACCCAAGTTGATTGATGTATCAAGGTCTGTATTTTATTTAACAAATTAATCCGCCTGACCTGACCTTGTCTAACTGAAACTCGCAATCGGTGCGATGATTTATGAGACATATTTTGTTAGCCCATAACTATATTTTTTTGCATCTTCTTTTCATTAATTTTGGAGAAAATATTGTATTGTGATGTTAGTGGGAATGGGAATATGACCCAGTTAATAAAACACCACATGGCCTTTTATTTATATGATGTGCGTATCTCATTCTCACAATAATTGAAGTTTACAGTGATCATAAATTACATTATTTCTTGCTGTTTTTAACTATCATCAACAGAAAAGGCAGATCAACAAGGGGTTTGTTTCATGATTTGGCTTCATTTTTATTTTGAAGAACAAAAAATATAAATCTATGGTATGTATACTATAAAATGAATTAAATGAATTACGGAGAGGTTTATTTCAGTTGAGAATTAAGGCTTTGAGATAACCAACCTTAACCATGGTTTAAAAAAACTATAATGGTCTTCAAGAGGGCAGAATTATAGAGTTTTCCCTTATATTTGTTTGAGCTTATGGAATTGTTTTTTCAAGAACGATTGATTTTATGAACTATTTTGACACTAGATTGTAATGTAGTGGTATCCGTAACTAAAAACAATATTTTCCTTCGATTACCAGGTTTGTACATTGCGTTGCGAATAAGTTCAGCAATAATTATAGAAGATTGGGATGTTTGCAATTTTTAAGAGGTGTCGATGAAAGTTCAGTCAATATTTTTTTGTTTGATAACCAAGCAAAGAAAAAGTTTTTATTTCAACACATTTAAAATCCATTATTTAATCAACTTAAAGCCACCAATTTCGATTAATTTATTTTCGTAGGAGTTTGTCCGCTAATTTACCAACTGTAGCGACTATTTCATTGAACATGCCTTGGTTATCTGCGTATAAATGATGTCCGGCGTTTGGGATTATCTGTAAAATTAAGCATATCACGTTCAATTAATTATTCCAAATAAGTTCCAACAATTTTGTGTATGCGGTCCAATTATAGCATAATAGACGAAATTATATAATGATATTTACATGAACATCTATGGAGCTATCAGGTAGTAATTGTTTCAGTTCTTCCTCAGGTACGTGTTGAAGCCAAGTAATTCCTCCATAAATCATAGTTAAAGGCACATCAGATTGAAGATCCTGAATTCTATTGCACATTGGATTCTTAGCCCATCCAATATAATCCATCATTGTTCTAAATGCCTCTTCCCCTCTGAAATCAAAGATTGAAAAATTAATAACTCAAATAAAGTGCCTGATTAGAATCTTGATTGAATTAATTGGATTACGAAGGGTTCTGAGCATTGCAGTGATAAATGTATTCTGCTACACTGGCAGTTCCGTTTTGATTCAAGGCTTCAAATTTCTGAAGTAGATCAGGCCGAGCTCTGGGAATTAAACTTGGTCCTGAAATGATATCAAACAGTTAAAATAGAAAATTATTGGAAAATTGAACTAAGTTAAGTTAAACTTAATATGATTTACTATACCATATGGTCCAGCTGCTCGAAGAACTGCTAAGGCATTAACTTTCTGTCCAACCGAGGCCACAAATTTCAGAGTCCTTAGTCTGTGGTGACAGAAAAATTCGTTACAGACATTACATAAGCAGATTCTTGTACACGGGCAGTTCGGTACATTGACACACCGGGTCCCATTACAAGTTTGTTTCAAACAAGTAGTATTATTATTTTGTCATTAAAAACAATCTTTATGTTCCCTGTTCTTTTCATTTCTCGCTGTTTTTATAAAATGTTCTACAATTTTAAAAATAAAGATCGAGATTCTCGAAATTTTGACATGGATTTCCTCGTAAAGATTCTTAAGTAATATTGCACCGAAGTTTCTGTACCGATATGTCATTGTACGGATTTGTCGGTCTCTATAAATGTGTAAATCAAAAATTGCTTATACCGAGCAGATGAAGCACCGTTTGGTACACTGTTTGGTAAAATATCTTCGGCGTTGGTAGGCTTCTCGGGAAACCCCCAAGGATCGGCTAATACTAAATGTGCAACTCTAAAATAAATTTAATATATTATTAGTTATAAATATTTTGTGAAGAGTTTCAAGCTTTCAACTCCAGCTAATTTTAAAGAAACAATTATGAACCTGTCTGGGTATTTCAAACTATAGGCAGATGACAGAAATCCACCCATGCTATGTCCAAGAAGGATAAAGCGTTCTAATTTCATTTCCTTTCTCCAAGCCTCGATAGCTTCCACATGTTGGCTTTCTGCACTTGAGGCATCACCGGCGAATTTCGGTCTGGAACTTTTGCCGAATCCTATACATTATTAAGAAAATAGTACACCTCTCTCTGTTTTAAACAATCCTGTTTATGACAGCACAAGAACGAATGTATTGAAAATAACTTGCAGTTACCCAAAAGGTCGATGGCATAAACAGGCCTAGCCTCAGCAAGACCATCCATATTCAAAGCCCAGAGACCCACTGCTGCACAGAGTCCATGAATGATGACCAAGGGAGTCTTATCCGTTTCTTGTTCATTAAATGCCAGGGTCCAGATTTTCCGTTCTTCGGACTTGTTGTGCCAGGACCATCTGCACTTGGGCTCAATCTCGACAGAGCCGATGTCCACATATTTACCTTTATATGGCGTTTTTATATCTAACATACAAATAACAATCCGGTAAAAATTAATGGCCAAATTAATACTTACTAACAAAATAAAGTTGTACCTGGATTCTATGCAATTAACTTACAAGATAAGATCTTCCGTTCCGCTTCTTCTAGTTCTCTCGCAGAGGTTGGGATCCACCGGAAATACCGTTGGTACCATCTGAAGTGAGAATGAATTATTACCCTAATTATTCATCTGAACAATTGAATCCGTAAAAATCCGAATTTTAAATCCAACTCCGTCCAACTTGATTTTAAAATCCCTTTTAGAATATCTAGTTACCCTTGCGTTTTGGTATCCGTGGCCTCCGTGGGACTAATGGGGACAATGGGGGCCTTGGGTAATATTGCATTGTTTCCTTCATCCCCCAGAAATTCCTGGAAACCTTGAGCCGAATCCATGGGTAAAGGTATATCTGATAGAGATTCCAATTTATCGACTCCTGCCATCCTCGTTCAATTATATAATACTTTTCTGGTATGAGTGCGTAACCCTGGGGCTGGAAGTCACGAGTCAATACATTTAAATAATCAGCTTATCTACTTCACTTTTAATACACCATTACTTTTAGTTATCGCATCTATCATCATTAGAATTAGAATAATTGTTAATGCCACAGGTTATTGAGAATTGCACCAGGAGGAAAGTGAAAAGTTGAAGTTGTTAAAAAAGAATGTTGTCACTTGTTGAATGATATGTACGAAAAAACTATGTTACTTATTGTTATTTAATGGTGGGCTTATATCCTTAATATGCTGAATCATGTAAAATACAATCTATTATCTTCTAACTTCTAGCTACACAGTCTACAGATGGGAAGTGTTATTTTTTGTGCCCATGAAATTGCATGTGATGCAATAGTATGAGCATGCACTTATATAAGAGAGAAGATTCCAACTATTCCAAGGTTTTGCAAGCATAGACCAACTCCAGACTCCACAGACACACATCAACCAAAGCTCAGAACTCAGAAGTTGACTCTTAAAAGCTTTACATCCATTTTTACTTTGGAAACAACAAACAAGGATGAGATATTTAGTTTTAAGAGTATGGTTCGTTTAATTGATGTGGTGCATATTGTGTGGCGTAAACTTTAGTAGACATAATTAGTTAATTAGATGGAGGACGGGTTTAGTTTTCTGTAATTTGGAATTCGGATGCATGCAGAAAGATTACAGATTAAAGACTGTTGAAAAGCTGAATGATTTTATATCTTGGCGTATAAAATTGGCACCAACTTTTTTTAAAATTGTAGTTAGTAATGATTTTTAAATCGTAATTAAAAACACGTTGAATAAATTCCTAAAATTTTTCCAGAGGATCTCTATAAAGCTAAATATAAATAAATTTACGAGGCTTACATTGCCCCGTTTGTTACACTTATTGGCGGGTGTTTCAAAACTTGTATCTTGTCATATAGATACTAGTTGATAAATAAGTGTGTAGTCACACTGGCAATTTATCTAATTGAAATTAAAGTCAAAGGTTAATTTGCTAATTGCTTGAATGACATTAACTTTAAATTGCACAGAGAAGGATTAATTGGCTTATCATAACCGCAGTTGTGCAAAAACTTCGTTGGTAACAATGTAAATAGACTACTCAAACATTCTAAGTGTCCTTGAATTGAAAACATTGAGTATGCAGTATGAGTCATCTGGATAATATTATTCGATGATGATGATTAATTGTAATTTCCAATTAATTCCAGAAATTGAATGAGATCCCAGTTACCTTCTTGCTGCCGTTGAGGGATTCAAAAGGCCATGTCTGAGCACGACAATTTTATACGACAGACTCTCGCTAACGCAAAGGTAATTGGATTTTGGAATCTATAAAAGTCTATTTCCATGTGTGATTTGAGTTACTTGATGAATAGTAAGGGTCAAAGTTTAATTGCTTTGTTTGTTGATTAGTATAAGGATGCAGATAAAACTCGGAAAGAAATAATCCAAACGATTAATCATTGGAAGGGACTCAAACCTGTGGCGGATAGTTTTGGTAAACAATTTATGAATTTAGTCAAGTTAAATCTGTTACCAAATTGAATGTTCTCACCATTAATTGAAAAGGGCTAAGTTCGCGTCAATAAGTAAGAAAGTGTTACAGCTAAGAATTTTTGAAATTGCAGTATTCAACAACGGAAGTCAGAAAAACCTTTTGGCACTCAATGGAACTGTCCCTGTGACATATAAAGGTATTCGAATAAGATTTAATGAATGTTTAAAATAGTATCGCGTTGGATTCAACCGTTAACATATAAAAAATTTGTTGATGTTTTTTTTTATTAAATAGGAAGTACCTATCACATCCCGATAGTGATATGGCTTTTGGACACCCACCCTTATAACGCGCCGATGGTGTACGTGAATCCTACCGCAGATATGAGGATCAAAGTATCGCGTCATGTAGATCACAATGGAAAGGTTTACTTGCCATATCTACACGACTGGAAACATGTAATCACCGAAGTTTTGACCTTCTTATTGTAACTAGCTATAAAGGACCGCTGTTGGAAAATATAATAATGATTGTGTCATTTAGACTTCATCAGAACTTCTGGACTTGATCCAAGTGGTAATTATGACGTTCCAAGAGCAGCCTCCTGTATACTCTGTTCCTAAACAGCATCAGTCCACAGTGCCAGGACCTGTTCCTCCTCTAGGATACCAGGGAACACCTTATCCACCTTACCCAACGGGAATGTCAGGGATGCCTATGCCGGGAATGGCAATGCCTGGTATGCCGAATCAATCCATGACAACTCCTACTCCAACGTTTAACATGAGACCCAGCTTGATCACTGCGGCTGAAGAGAAAATGAGACGGCGGCTGGATACGATTTATGTTTCTACTGAAATCATTAAGAAGGTTGGGTTTGTGAATTTTCGTAAGCAATTTTTGATTCATAATTTACAAGGATTATCATTTTCACTGTTATAATTAGACCGATGAACAGCTAAGAAATGGTCAAAACAAGTTGGAGATGTTGATGAAGAGACTGAGTGATGAAAAGACAACTTTGGAGCAAAATGTAAAAGCATGTCAAAACGAATGTTCCGTTCTAGATGAAAAAATTTTGAAGTCGAAAACAGAAGAGCAGGTTGCCAATATTGATGATGCGATCCAAGCACCGGCTCCGCTTTATAAACAGTATGTTTCTGGAGAATCTTTCCGTTTTTTTGTGAATGTTTCAGTCTTAATTTTTTGGTGTTTAATTTTCTAGAATTCTGAATAGTGTTGCAGAAGAAGCTGCATTGGAAGACACGATTTATTATTTGGGAGTGGCTTTGCGACAAGAACGAATGGATTTAGATCAATATCTTAGAAATGTCAGACAGATTTCTAGAAAACAGTTTATGCAAAGAGCGATACTGAAAAAGTGTCGCCAAAAGGCTGGCTTCGGGGGCTAAATGTTCTGGTAACCGCAATTATACAAGAATGTTAACTGAAATAGATTTGCCATTCTGACTTGTTTCTTTGTATGTGAATGGATCGTTCGAATGACTTCATTTAACTAAATCGAAATTGAACTGTTTCTTTTTCTGCAATGCTACGTATGTGTTGCTCATTTTAGATTTGTAATACCTAATACAATTATGAATTTAATTCAGTTATGTTTATTTAAAATCTGAAAATTATAGCTATACCCCTTTACACTCTACTTGGAATAAATGTAGAAACTGAATTTCTGTGGCAATTAATGTTTGAAGTGTATTGTTTGTATACAGTGGCCTTGAACGGTCTTTATCGATGTTAAAAAAAATTAAATTAAATTAAATTTAAATCAGGGTCTTTGCTTACATATGCGGACAAAATATATTTGTTTGGTGTGGACTTTCAATAAACTATATCAAGACAGATTCGAGAATTTTATCAATAAAGTTAGATATTTTACTATTACTTTGGACACATGAACCACTGTGACTGTAATTACTCAAATCTAATCCGGTCATAACTGACATCATAGATTTCAATAAAGTACCTAGTTAAACATATTTTTAAAAAAACACAAGTTCAAATTCTTATTAGTTTCTCGTAAAAGATTTTTATTCCGAACAGAAATAGGAATCATTGTTGCATGTCTGCGATCCTACAGATATCCAAAAACATTAATCAATGAGTAATATTCGGCGGTTATGTCATTGAAAGTTAAGGATAAAAAAGTCGCCAAACTTACTGAGATGCAGAGATCTGAATGTTCACTCTGTAAACATTACAATTATACATACGGTTAAATTAATAAGTACTATATGTAAACTCCAACCCGTATTTAAATCAATAAGAAAACATGATTTGAAACGCACCTGTCGTGAATTTGGCGGAGAATGCTGAAGCTAGAATCATAACGGCGCTCATTATACGCACTAGCCTCCTTCCATCGCTGGCGGATCAAGTTCCACCGATCCAAATGATTTTGGAACAGTAGTGCAGGAGACGGCGCACTATCATCTTCCTATAGACGAAAATATTTATTAATAAATTCAGAATGTTTTACACGGAACACGTAAACCAGAAGATTCCATAAAAATTATTTGATGGATGTCCGTACGTAATTGATATCAAAGTCTTCGCTATCCCTTGGAAGTGGTGGGGGAACTCTGACCCTCAGCTGACTTCCATATTCGTCATAAGGAAGAGGTTCAGGAGCTGGAAGCCTGTAAACCTCTTCAGTATCTCCTTGATACTCCAACTCGGAAGCATTCGACTCAGCATCTTCCTCGCGTCTCGGTTGTCGTCTAAACGGAGTTTAATCCTTTAAATCTTTTATTCGTTGGAATAAACTGTAAAGCTACTAGATCTTATCTTACTGATGCGGCTTATTTTGCATCCACGCCCTGCAGATTGGATAAAGTGGGGTAAATTCATCAAACTGAGCCAAGTCAACTCCGCGGTCAAAAAGTTTCATTACGAATGAAGCCTGTGGCTTGGTCGGAGTATCACTTGGAGATCCAGACCGTTTTCGCTTCTTGGAAGGGGAAGGGAATCGGTATCCCCCTACTCGACCCATACCTTGCTGTACAGATCTGTTTTAATAAGAAATAAACGCCATGAATGAAACTTATAATAACTCCTTCAAGCCTTCAACACAGTAGAGATTAGAGAAGATGTTACTTCATTATTTAGCTTATTTTAACATACTTGTACATTCGATTTTCCTCATTCTCGTTATCGGAGTCACTTTCCTCCTCCTGCAAGAAGTTGTCTTGAACCATGTGTTTAAGAACATTCTTGAACCGATTCCGAGCTGCTTTAACACTAGCATCCTCTGAATTCCAGAAAACATTAAAATTACATTAAAATTAATTTCAATAATAATGAAATGTTAAAAACTCGGGGAAAATAAACGATCGAACTCTTGCAGTGCACAGTTGCCCACTGCCTAACTATATTATAAAAGAATTTCAAGGGCCGAATTTTAATTTTAACGCTAATAATGGCAGCTTTAGCCTTAAAACTGGAAATGGGTCGACATGAACGAATCACATCACACATATATATTGGATAGTGTACACATAAAAATACAATTTTACTCACCGGCTAAAGCCCTCTTGGGCTTATTTTGATCCATCATCAGCATTCTAAAAATATAAAATATATAAATATCAAATAAAATCATATCCTGCATCCTGTAACTTGTTTGCAGGCCTAATAACTCGTGGGGTTTTGAAAAATCATCTCCGCATTTTAAAGTGCTAGACATACAGACAAAAATGTTATTTCAACAATGATTTAAAATTACAACGATCAATTTGATTTAATTGAGCGTTATCAATTTTTGTTGGGGAATTCGATTGTCGATTTGAATGTTCCAATACTCTTAATGCTTTACAACAATTCAAATACGACTCTGGACCGTCAATGCCTTTTCAAAACCCCCCGAGTACAACCCTACCGTCTTGCACTATGAACAAATTTTTAAATTCTAAACTTTACTTTAGAAATTGAGCTAAAATTTCGAAAGAAAGCAATAAAATCACTAATGAGCTTAGCCTCCGAACTTTCTTTAATACAAAGCTTCTGAATTTGAAATGATTTTGGCTGGCTTTCACTCCCACCCTTTTGATTTTCCTATTAATACGCAAGGGTGCAGGGTTAACTTTTTCTCAGCTCTGCACACCACTTTCTTCTGTCTTTTTTTTGCAGTACAAAAGTGACGCTCGGAACAATTAATTTCAAATTATAGTAATTAAAATAATTTTTTAATTAAAATAACAAAAATTACGAAAATCTGTCCCCGACAAATGCACTAATTGTGATAATTTGCAATTTAGGCTATGAGCTTAATGTGTTTGGGCTCACCGGGGCTATTTGATTCACATTAATTAAAGTTCGACTTTATAATCGGTTTTTTTATCTTTGAATCGGGGACAAAATAATTTAATTAAATCTGGATTAGACTAACCGCAGATTGTAGAATCCATTTTCCGTATTCTCTTAAGAATTAGGATTAGTTTCTGGAAAATCATCGCTTGAATATAAAGTCATGACTGGTCATGACTAATCATGCAGATTAAAGTAATGAAACTTAACATGAGAAACAGCCCATAAGTCTTGGTCTCCTGATTAGATACAGAAGAGTATAAGCTGCCTGCCCTTATACACCCTTCCAGACATGGACTATCATTCCTCCTTCAATATTTCAAATCAATTTCTGTAACAACCTAGCCTGGCCTAACAAATCGAAGCTTTGTCAAGATAATTCCTGGAGGAAGGGTTAAAAGTGGCGTCATCCTATTCATATCGATACTAAGACGTTTCATGTCCCTAAAATTGCTGCAACAATTTCATTTATTTTAATATAAGTAATCCAGCATTCAGTAATAGTGAGTCAGTATGAGCTCCGAACTCTCCTAATGATTAGACGCCACTGACTTAAGTGCTCAAACGTTTTGCCTGTAATTCTAATAAAAAATGAGACAGGGGGAAAAAATCTGAGAGAGGTGTAGATTGGCTCCTGGATTTGGTAGATGAAAGTGTAACTTATCATCTGCCTTTCTTCCACGTGAAAGCTCATGGTCAATCGATCTGGCATTCAACCCTCCAAGCCCATTGAACTCCCAACATTTCTATCCATCCTTCCTTATCTTCTCAACCATGTGGAGGGAGTAAGTAGATCTGCTCGTAGTATTATTCTCAAGAGGTGAGTTGTCTTCTTGAACTCTTGAACAAGGGAAAGCAAAGGGAAATAATCTCATGAAACACTCCTTTTGTATGTGAAATGTGAATACAACTCAGAGACTCTGACACACATTCTCCTGTCCTCCTCCTAGGGACTTCTCAGTTTATGATTACGATTACGACTGTGCTGAACTGCTGAAGTCAGTGTGAGACTGTGGAGGGGCTGTTTATAAACAGCGATAAGGAAAACTCGGGCTTCGACCTCTTAAAGGAATCCGACAAATCCTACTTGATCCAGGTCAACATGGAAATTGAATACCCTTTTCATGATAAGGCTATCGTGCCAAAACCAAAAAGCCTGTAGGTTAAGCTGATCGATCGCAAATAAGATGCTCTAACTTCCAGGGGGATTCAGGGACAGAGTTCACTGTTCAGGGTACATTTCTCAGAATTGCTTGTTTAAGCTCGTAGTTTATGAATGGTAGTCAAGATTAAAGATTAAAGATTGAAGATTGTCTGCCTGGGTGCAGTTACTGTTATTTGATATCAGAACAGGTTCATAGAAAGTCGTACGGGTATGTGGATTGAGTTAAGCTTCAAGCTGTCAAAGGTCCCGTCCTGTCATGTATGTCACAGCTGATCCCATTGTCATTAGGAGGGATGAGCAGCTAGGCTTGGAAAGAATAAAATACAGGTCAGCTAAGGGTAATCAATTTTGAGAAAAAACTTGAATGAGATATGTAGCCTTCATGATGCTCGTCCCCGTCCCTTGTTCGCTTCTAAGCGGCTGTCATTGATTCGAGTAAACCGATGTAGCGTATTAAATAAGCGTCGATAAATGATGATACTGGGAAAAAGGCTATATCCTAACTATGTACCCGTCAGATCCTGTCATATTTCGTAATAAATGCCATAGACAGGGAGAATGAAAGTCAATCTGTTGGCTGGAAACAACTCAGCTCATGGACGGAAGAAGAGCTTAATTAGTAATCCACTTGAGCCGTACAGCACGACAATATTAGCGATCACTGCGTAGTCATAAATAAATGTGAGTCACATATTTTCTAGCAGTGTCTCACATTCGTGTTGCATCAAACTAGCTCAGGAAATACTCCCGGGTATTAAATCCGGGAACGTTGTCCACCAAAACGGAAATGATTCAGGATATAATAGAGTTTGGAACCTTGTGTATATATGCCATGAAATTAGTGGTATAGTGTCTCTGTATGAAAACAGATATAATTATGCATGTATCAAATATATGAATCCTAGTCATTACTTCCCTCATCACCCGACCCCTCAGGGGGCTCAATTCTATTTCACTTCTATTTTGTCGTCATTTCCCACGGGGACATTTATATTCACCGTGTAGGTCTTTAAAGTTTTGGAGAAAGTTTTTCAACCATTTTGGCTATGTGGCTTACGGGGATGATAAGATTTTCCCGTGGCGACGTAAGAAAGGAGGATAGAATTTATGACTTTGAGCCTTGTTTATAAATTCCTGAGGAGATTCAATTACTTGTTTTGTAAAACTGAAGGGAAAGCATTTTTCAGTTGGACTGATATAGAAGGGGTACGAGGATTAACAGGGGGAAGGAAACACGATTGAACTGACTAGAAATGAATGGATGCCCCTTGAGAGGGCGAGGGGCCCTTTAATAGAGCAAGTTTGCCATTAGTGGTTATCATTAGAGTAGAATTGGAATAGCTGTCAGTCAAGGAGATGCTTTTTCTGGAAAATTATTGATTTCTGTTCCATAGGTGTTGTTGGGGATGCAGTCAAGTAATTTAACTGGGTTGTAAGGCCAGTTTGGGAACAATTAATTGATGGTTTTATTA
>JAQFYM010000626.1:0-55612 GCA_034694785.1 Agrenia bidenticulata | reverse complement strand
TTATTTTTTTTTTGCTTTTTACGATTAAAGTTTTGAGATTCGGATTTCTAAACAAATAAAAAATTTACATAAACCCCCCCCCCCCCTCCCCCGTATAAAAATCCAGGATACGCCACTGAGTCAAAATAAAGAGATAAAAAACAACAAAAAAGAAAAAAACTGGTAATTAACGTATTTTATGTTTTTAAGTAATAATCAATTGCAATTTGTCTTTTTGAAACCTCGCTGCAAAATATCGTATATCATCAACATCTGGAATTTCTAGTTTAGCCGCTTCGAATGCACCTTTTCTAGTTTATTCCCTCTGGATTGATCTTAATACTTAGTTACAGAGAAAATATTTGCGAAACTGCAATTTGCGCGGTATAAGAACTTTCATAAATGTATCCAGTATAGAATTTTCTGTAACAATACAATTGAAATGCAACATTAAAGCAAAATCAATGGCTGTAAAAATCAGTGTACCCAGGGGACCCATTAAACAAAAAAGGTTTTTCTTTGCAAACATGTTGAGAATCTTCTGATTGTGATGCACTCTAAAAAATTCGTTTTTCAAAAACTTATTTTATCCGTAGTAATAAAAATAAAAACAAGGCTTTTTAAAAATTAATTTCTATGCTGGCATTAAGCTACCCAACAATACTAAGATTTTTTAATATACTTTTTTCAGGGTTGTTGCATGCTTATCAGACAAAATCTACATATGCTGCAACATTTTATTCAATGCAGATATCGATAGCATCACAACGTGTCTACTAAAACTTGCGCCATGGATGCAAAAATACTCGTTTACCCTTTCATGTATTTATTATTTTTTCTCAGCAAGATTATATTGTATTCCTGTCTCATTCCTTTTTAAGTGCGGATCCGCTTTCTTTAATACCTAAAAATGATTAATTTAATATAGTTGTTGGTTTCAATGAAATTGCAACCTTAAACATTTAAACTTAAAAGGCAAGAATAAGGTCCTGTCATGTATTGATAAAACCCAAGTAACCGCGACAACAATAGCTCATGTAATTTTACACAGTTTGCGCCTATTAAAGTGTAAAATTACTGGCTTAATATGACTTTTATTAATGTTTTATTTTAGTATGTAATACGTAAGATATATTAAAGATTTTGCAATTAATAATTAATTGCGGCAAAAATTTTATAACAAATAAGATGTAAATAGCGTGTACCTTTTATTTGCCTTTTACCAAAAAACCCAAGGGATCACCCGCCTCATCCAAAAATAGTTTTAGAAAAAATATAAGTTTCCGAGTCAACTTTTTTAGTATGTCGTGTAGAACTTGCTTTTCTTATGCACAAGTTATATCTATGCAGAAAATTGGTAATCCAGTACTCGGAAAACGACAGAAATAAAAAAAATCAAAAAATTTAAGCTATGAAAAAATTTTAACGCTGAAGATGTATCAAGTTATAAATTGCTAGAAAAAAAAATCGCTCCTTGCATTAAGATTTATCTCATATATTTTTTCATGATTTGCATTGTAGAAGAGTCTTTCCTCCAATCTTAATTTTTATGCATCTGAAACTTGGTTTTAAAATCTAGAATAAGTCCTACACCATCGACGTACACTTATAATAGTACTTATACTTTTCGACTGTATTCGGCAGGAGAGAGTGGTGATTTTCTCTGTTCCTCAACACTTATTGCGACATTTTTTGCTCTATTTTACATCTAACGGGCAATGAATATGGGATTAATGTCATTTTTGTAGTTGCAAAAATTTATTCCAAAAAATTGCAGATTTTTTTATACCCTTTGTTTACTTTCGGGCAGTTAAAGTAGTAATCCTTTTTTAATTAGATAAAAAAATAAAATTTATAGAAAATTTTATTAAAAGGTATATTTTTTTATTTATAAATTAAATAAATGTGCATTTCGCACTTTTTATATTTCTGATCATTAATTTATAAAAATGTTTAAAAAGACCTTCGACAAGTAGCAATTTTCGAAATTTTATATGCAACAAAAAAAAAGTTACTTCTTGTATTACAACAATTACAGATCAAGTTGAAAAAATTAAAATATTTTGTTAAAAAAAAGTAAATATGTATAAAAACGCTACTACTATTTTATTAGTTTACATGTTTAAAAATTATATAACAAATGTTTTTATATGCAAACTATCACGAAAAAGTTTACATGACCACTTATACTGGTTTTTAGACAAAAGCTACATAATAGCGCAAACACTAATAACGCAAACTAAAAAAACTTGTTGCGCTTTTTTGATAATAACAGAAAAACTGGTATTTATTTTCATTTCATTTGGGCTAAAGATATCTTAACATTAAAAAATGGTCAAACCACTGATATATAAAATTTAAAAAAAATTAAGGGCATTGAAAAATTGAATGACATTTATTAAAACAAACTTTCCGTATCAAAAAAATACAAAATTTATATTGAAATTTTTTTAAAATTTTTGTCGACATTGTCCTAAGTAAGTTTCAAAAGGTCCAAGCTATAATAATAGAGACTTTGCGTAAATAATGTTTTTTTTTTTTTTTTTTAATTATGCATTTGAATTTATGTATTTTATATGCACTTATTTTTTTTATATTTTCTGTCCTGAATTAGAGAGGAGTAAACTTCGTTGTACCTGCAAACCTCAACCTACCATAGAGTATTTTCATCGTAAATTATATTTTTGTATGGGTAATACCGGTAAACAGTTAACCACTAACCAGTTACAAACCCGAATGTACGGTTAGTCACGATTCTACATGTATATAAACCTGGTTACTGACACAGCTGTGGATAGTTAAAAAATATGTAACGAGTATATTTATGTAGAAATACAAAATTTATTTATGGTTGTCTTTTGTTTGTTTTAGGAATTTAGATTCCGGTCCTAGAAGATCTTGGGTTTTGTATCCGGAAACCAAAAACAAGACATATTTTTTAAAATAAAAAAATAAATGCAAATTACACATATATTCTTTTAATAGTAGCAAAACTACACAAAAACAAGAAACGTAAATGAATATTATTTTAGAAAATGACAAATTTACAAAAAATGCATGCATGACCAAAAAAAAGTATCAAATTTTGTCAAAGTATATAAACTTATAAAAATTGTACAAAAAAAGTATTTTAGATATTTTCATATTATTTTTCCTAAAAATGTTTATTTTTATGATATATTTATTTTTCGAGTAATTTTGTACCTGATATACTCTGGGTACAACATATTTTCAAATACATATATTTTACGCTAATTCTTGTGCTTTTTCTGTCGGGTCCTGTCTGTAGGGAATAGACTCTGGGCGCCGCTCCCAAGAGTTTGTAGGCGTAAAAAACAGTTGACCCATAAAGAGAAAATAAAACACGCCCTGTAACAAGATGTATAAAACATAAGCATTTTTAACTGTGTAATATATCTTTTCTGTTTTTGCTTTTTCTACAAATAAACTAAAAAAAAAAATTAAGGAACATACATAATTATTGGTTTATGGCACTACCGGATGCCGAACTTGCAAGAAAGACAGAATAAAAAAACACAAATACATAAACGACATGTAAGGATACACTAATTATTTAAATACATCCTAGCATCTCTTATTGCTCCTTCGTCTTAAAAATTGTGTTTTTTGGCTTGTTTTGTAGGCGTCGACTGTCTCGAATGTCAAACGATCTTTTATAATTGCTAACACTTACTAAAAGAAGAATGCTGGCTATAGGGAGATTAATAGTCATATATTTTTTGCTCATTTCGTATTAATTAACAAGCTGCATTCTAGAGTACTTTCTTAAGGTCATTAAAGTTTACGCAAATTATTCCGCGGTTGTTTTATTCGTATATTTTTTCATATTTGACTAGTGTTAAGATTAGGTTTTTTTGATGTCAAAAACGTGGAATTTGAGCATGGGCTCCAATTGATGATCTGCGTGTAGCCTGAGAAACCCGAACCGCCTTGAGGTTTCGGTTCGTTTCGGTATTTATCGGCTACTTCAGATTATATCATAATTTTTTTAGCAAAATTTGTTTGTCGTTTTACGAGTATATATTCTTATAAAAAAAGTGCATGCATGCACTTTCTTCTTTTTTATAAAAAAAAAAAATATGCCTCGGAAGTTATAAAAAATACAAAAATTTACACAAAAGGGCAAATACTACTATAAATCGATCAGTTTTGTTTTAATTTTTTTTGTTTATATATTATTTGATATATTATTTTTGTGAATTAATCACAACAAATTTTGCAGTCGTTATAAGGTAAAAGTATAAAAAAACTAGTCTTTGTGTTTTAGAAGTTTTTTGTCGCGAAAACGCAAGATTATGTAACATTTTTATATTTATCTTATACATTCTGTATAATATACAAATTTTTCTTCATTGTCATATTACTTACAAAGTTATTTTAAAATCTAAAAAAGCAAAAAAAAATAGACTACTAAAATAATTTATATGCATTTATTTTTATATTTGCCACTGTATATCACAAGCTTTTTTATTACTTATTGCTTGCCAAAGACAGTTTAAAGCAATAAATCGTTAACATGCGCTGTGTAAAGCATAGGGTTCTACACATAGCTAGTATTTACATGTTTAATTTTTAATTGTTTTTGTTTTGTATTGCAGCTGCCACAAAAAATGCTGTATTGTAGAGTAACTTGTTGTGGTCGTTCTTTCTTACGTAAAAAATAAACTTCATGCTATTTTACAATTTCCCTTAATTAAAAAGAAATAGTTTTGTAGTGCAAGTTTTACAAATTTTTTTTATCAAGCCACTCTTTTAGGTTAATTCTAAATTTTTAACTTAACAGCTAAAAATTATAGTTTATATTTTGTAGTAAAATCTACAAAAGGAATATCTGATGCCTAATTTATATGATGTTTCGTATTTGTTTGACAGTGCTAGAATAAAACAAAACAAATCTATTTAATGAGTGTTATTGAAGGTTCTATCATAGTAAGTTGCTATGAGTGGATCTTTATGAAATTAATGCAAAATACCAGCTAATCGATTGAATTAAAGTAAGTGTGATAGATCATATTCTTGTTTATTTTATACACACATACATTTTTAAACAATCAGTTTCTTTGTTGCTACCACTAATATTTATTTACTATAAATTAATTTTTATCTAAAATGTATGATTTATGTACGTAAGTATATACGGGTTCACTGTACCAGCACACGTTATTTTTAATTTTTATGTTTTATATTTACATCCCTGGCTGCTTGAAACATACAATTGATATTCGTTTAAATAACGTTTTGACCTTATTACGTAATATTGTGATAACCAATTGCTAAAAAACAAATATTCATTCTTTTGTGTACTTTTTGTATTTTGATAGCAGCAGCGTACCCAGAATTTGTCATAAAAGTGGGTATTTTTTTTAAAAAATAGTGTGTTAAAACTGTGACTTAGACTGCTATAAAAGACAAGATTGTAATAAAAAAAATTATACTACTAATTTTGTACGTTATGTTGTTTATAAAAAAAAATTTCGAAAAAAATAAATCTAATTCAGTGTGTTGCGTAAAATAAATAAAACAGCTGTTTAGATTTTGGCGGTAACACTTGCATTTATTTTTATGTCAGACGGTACTGCGAATGATAGCCAATATGATTGCAAGTGCTGTAGCTTTTTTTCTTTTTACAAATTTCTATACCCAAATCCATTAGTATTTTATGGTAGACCCTGGTAAGAAAATACGACCAAAAAAATACATTAGAAAAACTATACAAACTCAAGATAAACAATTTTATGTTACAACAGACAATATTGCATATAATGTTTACGATCATAGAAAAAAAAACCTCTTATTATACGGTATTTGTATATTTCTTTTTTTTCTTTTCTTGCCCCTACAAATGCCAGAAAAATCAATGGAAATGGATAAAAAACTACATACATGAATCCACCAAGTGAACAGGTAAGCTCCGGCATGCTGCAAAAAAACAGTCTCGATACCTTTGCAACTTTTAACAGAAACTTCATATTGGTTTGTACAGTTGAAAAGACAATATAATGGGAAAGTCCAAAATGTGGGAACAATTTCAGTATATAGTAGATGAAGAGAGAAAAATTATTCTTACGCGCTTTTATGTGGAAAATGCAAACATCATCATAAATACAGCAATGACTTGGCCGAAACATCAGCTTTGCTCCGACATAATTGTGTTATTGAATAAATTCAAGATAACTATTATGGTATTACTTTGGTGTACAACTAACAACCAACTTAAAGCTTACTTCTGTCAATAAAAATAGAAAATTGCAATCTTGTTAATAACTGGTTATATATGATTTAGACATTTGCAGTTGTAATAGGACACGGTTTACAAAAAAATGCTTCCGGATGTGTATGTATAAAATAAAAGGCCGACACCAGTATATTATTTTAAATTCTATTTCAAACCCAACAACTTTGCAACGATCACAGCCTGTATAGCAGAGGAGGCTAGGCTAAGGCTTAGGGCTGAGTTAAAACAAGTTTTATTTCAGCATGGCGGGGAATTAACACTTGATATATGTACAGAAAACATAAGAAATGATGCATACTTGGAGTCACATCAGTGGCATACCCAGGAATTTTTTCAGCCCAGGGCTAGTCAGTGTTTCTCACAAAACATCCGGGCTAAACACACGATTTATGACGTGAAAAATCTTTATTATTTATTTTGGAAAATTTTTAATTTCTAAATTTATATATTCTAAATTTTTTTTCAAAAAAATATCTGCACAAAAAAAGAACTTCCTTGCATTCAAGCGCAACTTTTTTTTAGGGGGGAGGGCGAGCTCGCCCCCTGCCCCACCCCTAATAACGCTACTGAGTCACATGGTCATTTTTTTTATCAGGGAGCATTTTAAAATAGAATCATTATAACAAAATTACTGCAACCCGAAATGTCATAAACTGGTGAGTATATTTATTTTTAATTATAAAGTCTCCTCTCTGATTGTATTATAAAGGCTAAATATACATAACTAAATGTTCGTGACTGACAGAGGATCTAATATTTTACATGTAATGAAATCATATCGGCATCAGCCGTGTTTTGCGCAGATAAAAAAAAAAGAATGATTATTGTATGAAATAAGTTCCGGAATTAGAATCAATTATTGCTGCTCGCTTAGCAGTAGTATAGCACCTTAAAAAATCCAATCTGCAAGCTAGACTAAAATTTACTTTTAAGACAAATGTGTTACCCAATTTGTAAGTATTTACATTATGATAAAATCTATTTTAAGAAATTTTGACGACATTTTTTACATCTTAGGAAGTAAATAAAAATTCATCCAATGTTATCTTTTAAGCATAATGAATTGAAAACGATATTTATTTTCTTTGAGGCTTTTTACTTTGCGACAGATGAACTTGAAGGCGATAAATACCCTTCACTCTATTTAAATTTATCTTTGACATAACAGAATATCGTGTATTGTACAGAATATCTCTAATGATCGTGACTAGCAAGTGGTATAAAACTTTTTGCCCACACTTATTACATAGAAAATTGTATCATAGATGATAAGTAAAGATTAGCCGTCTTCCTTCATCTTCTTTTTAATAACAACAGCGATTGTGCAACTATTTAGCGGTCGAGGTTATATAATACCACTCTGTCTTGTTTTTGAAATCTTTGTAATGCCCAACGACCAAAAAAAGAAATTGAACATGCCAATGAGGAAATCAAATTAAAAACTTTAAAAAATGCCGTTCAAATACTATTTATGACTTTATCGTGTCGGCAGGCATAGTATTTGATAACGTGGAAGAACATATTGCACAATTATGTACAAATGATTTTGTACATTAGTCAAACATATAGAAAGTATGCTTTCGATTTGCTTACTTAAAGGAGCGAGAATAGCTATAATTTCACGTGATAATACCCTGGTAATGCACAATGTACGCTGTTCTTATTCTAAGTTCGTCTCCCGAGAGATGTTTTTATATTGCAGGTGTAATACTGAACAAACGTAAAACCCGTTTAGACCTTTTGAACTTGGATGATATCATGTTCCTCAATAAAATTGCTATATATAGTAAGATAGCAGTTTATGTATGGGCAAAAGATACACGTAATGATATTAAAGCCGCAGCAAATAAAGGAATAGAATATACTAGCAAATAAATATTGGTAAGTTTTGTTATAAATAATAGCCAGTTCTTTTTTTTTATTCTATTTTTGAAATTACAGGATTCTTTACATTGTTGTTTATAAATTGCAAGTAGATATTTTTAGTTGTGTTGTTTTTTTTTATTTTGCAGTAGTAGCAAATGTTTTTTTTTTGAAAATGTAACGAGAAATTCTAGCAATCACATGTATTAACTATAGCTTACAGCTAAAATTGTGTTTTCTACTACATTATTAAAAAAAAAGCAAAAAAGACTGTGTTTATGTTTTATCTATCTAGTACAAACCTTTTTACTAAGAAAAATCACTTGACTTTATAATTTTATGATAATTCATTTGTTTTGAAACTCAAAAATGATTGCAAAAAAAGGATTTTTTTAATTCTGTTACAACATATAAAAAATTATAATTTATTCAAAGCGTACACTTTTTAAGTTCAGTCTATTATTTTCTTTGCTTAACTTTATTTTTTTACATTTTTTGCTGTGATATTGCGGCCTGTTTAGAAAGACAAAGTCCCATTATTAATAACTTTTACTTATATTTTATGTGCGGCATTTTCTCATTCAAAGTTTGTTTGCTTTATATGGTCTTTTAATCGATCAATCGTTTTTTCTGTTTTTCATGACATTCAATTTTTACTTACACGGCTGGATGCAGTATAAAAACTTTAGTCCATTGGCAGGATAACATACCCAACTAGTGTAAAGCACGCAAAAATCTATTATTACAATAGATTGCGCAATCTGATATCGGAAAAAGCACCTTTATGCAAAAAAAAGCCTGAAAATCTCTAAAATAAAGAAATGTAAATTTCTTGAATAAAAATATGGACCGTAATTTTGTATAAAAATAAAACTTGCGTTTTAAATTTTTATTTTTAGTACGTTTCGTTATTTATGTGATTAAACCAAAAATTTTGTTCATCATGCATTTATGAACACGTTGCTATAATGAGATATACCTCTTTAACATAAAATGAAGAACATGTATATGAGTTTTGTATGAAAGTATTTGCTTATTGCGTTTCTTTTATGTTTCATAATATTTTTATTTAATAATGTTTTGGATTTAATTTCGGTAAAAAAAATTTAAAAAATATAATAAAAATTATTTCCCACATTTATATAACATGGTTCGAATTTTATTTTAAAAAAATTTTAATGTATTATCGTCTTTAAAAATCTAAAAAATAAGTATAAAAAATAAGTCCAAAGTATGTGATATGATTTATAGCATAATAAAATATATTTGTTTTTAATTTTTATTAATACACAAAACAAAAAAAGTTTTTAGCTAGACAGCCATCTTTGCAGTATAAGTAAAAGCATATTTGCTGTAATTTGTTAACAATCAATTAGCGATACAGTATAGAGGCACAAATTCCAATCACTAATTCAAAAGGGAAAGTATTTTTTTGTACATGGGTCAATTAGTAATTTTTTTGCAATATAACAACACGCATTTGTATTTGCTTTGAATATTTGACTTTTATTTTACCTTTAAATACATTTTTGAAATAAATATCATAACAAAGGTATTCATATCAATCCAGTTAGAATACAACTGTGTATTACATTTAAACAAAAATAATCTTTTTAAAACATTGATTACGTTTTAAATAAGATTAAATGGCTTTAATATTATGTTTGTCTTGTTTACCGCTCATCTTAATTGAAAAAAAAAGACTTGTTATGTGTTTTAAAGTGTTTATGCGTAGCAACAAACCTAAGAACATACATGTATTTTCCACAAACACAAAAAATTAGCTGTAAATTTTATATTACGTGCTATTTTTGCACGTTTGAGATTAACAGAGATATACTGTAAACGTTGTTGATATTTTGTAAACATATAATCTTTATAAAAGTATAAAATACTTTTTATTTTATAAAAAATCTTAAAACTTGTTAAAAACCTAAAAACCTGTTTAAATTGTGTGACGAAGGTTAATACATCGTTTACACGAATGTGTTATAAAAGAGCAGGAATTCTTTCCAAAAACATCAGTAAAGGTCTCCAAGATAAATAAATCAGTTTTGGTAAAATTAAAGTAAGGTGTAAATATCTGTCTTAGTGTTTATTGGAGAAACCCACTATTAATCTACATCTGGTTAACCCAAAGCCTTTATAAAATGCAAACATCAAGGTAGGAACAAATGAACAGGACCGAAGTTTATTTTATGGTGATATACGTGTTTATTGTTAAAAAATATGATATCGATAAATTGTGTAAAACAAAATTGTCAGATAAAATATTATACCGTACGCGGTCGAAAGTACTGAATGAATGTCATACTTTATTCCTGCAAAAAAAAAAAACTGTATTTTACAGGTAGAATTTATAAAATCGATAAACATCAATTTATTTTGTAAAAAATCAAAACTGCGTGTAAATTGTCGAAACACGTTGGAACAAAAATTTTAATGGCAACGAAAAGAAAAACAAACTTTGCCGTTCTATACAACTAATGTTAACTTTGCTGTCTTATAAGAATTAAAGGCTAGTAACTTGTGTATAGATTTACTTGTGGTCCCTATCAATCATACATTTATTTTTTGCTTTGTTTTGCATTATATATAAAGTTTTTGGTATAACGCTTTTACTGCAAAAAATGTAGGTTCCTGTTTTACAAAAATTTTTTTGTTTTCAACAAGTGTTTAATAGCCGTTCAGTTGTGATATCTGTATACAAATAGTTAAAGACCTAGTAAAAAATATTTGTTTATGTATTATTAGATCTTGCCGACGCTTAACAAAGTAAAAACATCAAATTTTTTTGTATATAAGACCAGAACCTACAAGCCGTGGAAACTCATTTTTGGAAGCGTTTTAATATAGAAAAAATACGGTTATCGCGATTCTTTTTTTCAACATATTGCATAAAAACATCAAAATTATTGGTTGTATATAAAAAGAACTTATAAAAGAAACAGTATTTCTATATAATACATGTGAGTACGTATAACTACAGTGATTTTATCTATTTTAATAAAATATTTTACTTCTCGCTTTTTTTAGACGTCAAAAATTACTATTAGAAAGTCTATACACAAAAAATTGTATGTTGTTCACGTTTTTTAGGCTGTATTCTTCTGAATTTTAGGCTTTCGGTTTAGTTCGGTTTAGTTTGAACACTTTTTTACGTTTTAAGGTTTGGTTCGGAAATTTGCAGATTTTGAGCTCAAGATTATCATGTTTACCCATTAATTGGCATTTTATTTTTCATAGCTATTTTAGGCGAAAAATGGATAAAAGTATCATTTTACACAAAACCCGTTAAAAACACGCTTTGAGTTGGTTCGGCACCGTTTATCAGCAAATATGTTTGTAAAATAAATAGAAAAACTTTTTTTATGACCCAATACTCTTTTTGTTGCTTGCAATAATGTTTTTTGTATTATAAAAAAAACCGGCATATTGTAAAAATCTGTGATCTTAGCAATTTACAAGTATTTACACATGTAAAAAATCTATGGAAAATACCATGTAACAAGTTTTTATACCTTTTTTTTTGCTGGATATTTTATATGTTATTTCTTATTTGTGCTAATTTGACTTTTAGTTTCTCAATAATTTTTTGTGTGTACCAGAATTCACACTGAATGTCAAACAAAGGATCTTAAGGTGTATGAGGCGGTCATGCATTTGCATCTTCTTTTTTTTAGAAAACCGATCGTTTTGATTTATAAAAATATTTATCTGATTTGCATTTTTTTCTTTTGATGGAAAAAAAGGTATAAGCAAGAGGCAAAACGTTCGTCTTTATCTGCTAGAAAGAGAACTCTTCGGTGCCCAACTAACTGCCTACATTTATTCGTTAGATTATATGTATACATACGAATTATGCTTTATTAACTTGTTTAGTCTTCTAAACATAATTTAATGTCACAGACTGGCTCTGGCGTACTTAGAGGAAAAGTGCACCCGATTATAAAATAAACAAGCCTACATATAAGTGGTTTTTTTTGTGCAGAGATTTTTTTCGGTTTTTAAAATTTTAATAAAAAATTTTTCATCAGAAAGTTACTAGAAAAAATGCTTAAAAAACTTAAAAAAAATGTTTTAAAGTCTTTTTAGACCTAAACCACTACCTTTTATGCCGCTTTAAAAAATACTGGGTACGTCACTGCAGAATGGTTTAATCACACTTTTATATTATTTGGCGACTTTACGTGTTCTGTTAAACCAAATTATACAAAAATCTCTATAACAATTAGTAACACACTTATTTTCTAGGAGATCCGTATATATTTAAGCTTTTTTTAAGGAATCGTAAAGACATAAACTTATTGTCAGTCATTCGAACATATAAACCGTTTCTTTATATTCGGCGTAATTTTTTGCATTAGTGTCACGCTGCGCCGTTTTTAATTTGATTTTTTATTTTATGTACTTTATTTTTTTTAAGCTGTTAACAACAATACTAAAAATAATACTAAAAAAATCACATTGCCTTGTTTGCATTATATGTTGGAATTTCCTGCCTTTACATATATTTAGATGCCTTCTTGTGTATGTCTATGTCTACTTTCTATATAGCTAATAATAAAAACCACTTAAAATAGAACATTTGCAAAATGAAATATATCTACTACTTAAAATAAAATATAATACACCAAAACATGCATAAAAAAATGTATTGCAGCTGTGCTTCTTGTATACACATCGTAGTCATTAACCATTGCGTCGGTCTTAATGTTTTATTTTGTAAAACTATATATAAAACATATAAAAGCGTTCTATTTTATAAAATACTCAACATAATATGGTTTATTGCAGAGGAAACAATTCGGTTTCTATTTAAAAGGCTAGTCCACGATTTTAAGTATATACGAGGAGGCATTCATCGTACGAAAAAATACATATACGTAAAATAATTTTTGTTGTAACATTTATTTTTGAAAACAACATAAAAACACTTTTTCTATCCCATATATCTACATTATATATTTTACTATATATATGTATGATGATGATGAACATATGCACATATCTTTGCTAATTTTCATGCAAAAATAAAACCGAAGAATTAAATGAAGATAAGTTTTTACTATTTCCAAATAAAAAGACCAGTCGTAACATACTTTTCTACAACATAAATTTTCTATTTTTCAAACATATCTTATATCAAAACCGTTAATTTTTTTTTTTATTCGCATTCTTGTCTGTATATTACGCTAAAAAATCGAAATTTATTTAATTCATAAATATAAAATTTGTACCTATGTAAGAGAAAAAAATTGAATTTGTCTTGTATCGTATGAACCAAATCTCACTTAAAGAAAAAATTGCTTTTTTTTTAGGATATTTTACATACGAGCTAAACTATATTTTTTTTTATTTGATGGAACGCATTTGACCAATTTTTTGTTTAAACAATATCAAAATGTAGAATTTGAAACATATACGTGATTTGTCTGAGCGTTTATATTAACTTTTTCTGTTTTAGATATATAGAGAGAGTAGAAGAAACCAAAAAGTATCAAATGATATGCAAAGTTTAATGTTTTTCTTTTTCTTTTTGCTTTTGTTATTTGTTCTTTATCTATTCGTCTTAGATTCTGCATGCTATAAAAACTGGGGTTTTACTCCGGGTAATATTTTTTTACAACAGGTAGCCTAATAAAAAAGATAAACATCTGATATAATGGTATCTGCTCATAATATAAAATGAAATATAAATTTAAAAGACCAACATATAATTCCATTGTACTTATTACTTTTTTAGGTGAAAGTTGTAATAATATTATCAAAAAATTCAATTAACGAAGAGCTTAAAAATTGACACATAATTTAACTTTTTGTTTCTAGACTATAAAAAAAATGTAAGCTGCGGCTTATTATATCAGATCTTTTAAAAATAATCATTTTTCTACAAAAAATCGATTTTTGCTGTCCTTATAGCGTAAGCAATAAAGCAGCCTTCGTTTTAAAAAACCTTTTTTATGAGCCAATTTGTGATTTTATGCTGTAGAATATACCAAAACACTTTTTTTTGGCTCTATATTTTTCCCATTTTATTGCAAGTTATTTGTTTTGTTTTTTAAGAAGAAAACTATTTAAAACATTTTTACCCGTTAAAATGAATACATAATTGATCCTCACATAAATAAGTTGTTAGTTTTCTTTACATTTTTACATTTTTTTGCACGCTGATTATGTATCTAGTAAACCTTGGTATTATTTTTGTATATATTAAAGGTTAGCAAACCAATTATTCACTACTAGTAGAATTTATTATTTCGTTGCCATAATTTGAGATTACCTAAGAATATATGCTAATTTTTGCATAATTAAGGCTTGTTTTTTGACAAAAACCAAATTTACTGTGTCTTTGACCGAAACTGATCAAATCAATTTTTTACGCCTAAATTTTTTTGTTGAGGAATATAATTGTTGGGTCTTGTCGTACAAAACTGTTGTGAAATACACTTTCTAGGTTTATTATGCATCAATTTTTGTTTCTATAGATACTATTTTTCTTGTATGTTTATTTATTAATTCTTCCCACACAAATTTTTCTAAAGAGTAAATTTGACAATTAATTTATAAATTGTATTTTACTTTTAAGTCGATCTATACGTAAAATTTACTTATAAGTAAAATATGTATATACGAAAATTTATTGTCAATAATTTTTTAAAATTACGTATATGCGAGTTTACGTATATACGTAAAATGCAAAAAGTAATAGTAAGTAGCAATAAATTGCACAAACAAACAAAAAATACGTTACTAATTTTTTGATGCTACGCTAGCTGTTTGAATGCATTTTTTCAACGTTATATTGTCAATAAAATATGTTTTTGACGCTTGCAGCAAAAATCCGGGACTAGCCTTAAGGCGTGTCTGATTTGCACAAAATAACGTTACTGCGCTGCGTATTTATGACGTGTAAACAAATTTGCTCATGGTAATTTTTTGTGTGTCTTTTTCGACGACCATAAACGTTTTTGCAGAAATATTAATAATCGAAAAGATTAAAAACAATCAAGCGTGTCGTTTTCAATGACTCAAAATGTTTTTCCTGCCATTTTGTAAACATTTGTAAACTTTTATGAACTAGAGTGTCTTTTTCGCTAAAAAAATGATGTTTTTAGAATAAATTATGACGTCAGAAACACTTTTGTCCATTTGATCTATTTCTTGGGGCATAGTTCTAGAAACATTCTTTTACGTGTTTATAAGCACTTAGATTAAAAGAAATGGATAACTATATAAAAAACCAAATAGAAGTATATAGTAATAAATAATTAAAAACTACGTAAAACAATGCTAGAAACACTATTTTCGTGTTTTTTATATGCAAATTGAATAATCCTCTTCTTTTCATATTTTTTCTAATATATAAACAAAAGCGTGTAATAAAAGAACGAACAGGGTTCAACATAATTTGACCTGATATAAGTGTAAAAATAAAGTAATAAAAAAAAAATAAAATTCTTAAAAACATTTGGTCAATACCAAATAAAAAATAGAATTTGTACATTTTAGAGTTTTAGCGCTTTTTTGTATACGTAGGTTGCCTTTAATGTGTCTTTTCAAATATTCTATATAAAATATAGTAATTATGACAACATCAAAAAAATAAATATTTTTTTAGTATAAAAAATAGCTTTATTCGGTTTATGGTTTTTTTGTTTGTTTTTTTTATAGAAAGAACGAACAAAATTTTGTATATTATTTTTTGTTACAGACTTTGCACTTTACAAGTTTTTTTTTTAATATTTAAGAAATACTAACAAAATTTTTTAAAAATCCCTGTTTTACAAGTATATATTCTAACACATTTTCTGGTATGAAAAAAGTTAATTTTATTTATAATTACAAAGAAATCTATCCATAAAGAATTTAAAATATTGTGGATTTATTTTGTAAGGGCAAAAAAGTTTTTCCTTTATTTTCATTCAGACACGATCATAATACTTTTTCGTCAAAAAGACATGCATTTTTATTGACCAAAAAATGGTTACAAAAAAATAGCTAAAAATACACAAACGTTCGTGGCGTGTAACACTTTAAATCAGTAACATAAGCAACCCTTTGAATCAGACAGGCTTTTAAGTGTTTGAAGATTAAATAATGCTAAAAATTAGAAATTTACATACAAAAAAAGTTGTTTTTTACATTCATATGCAGCCATTATATTAAGCAAAAGAAGCAGTTTGCGTTATTGTATAAACATTGAAAATAACCTGCCTGTAGGGACAAAATGACCCCTAATTCTAGAAAACTCGACAAATAAGGCAAAAAATTTTAACGACAAGTACAAAAAAAATGTATCAATTAATAAATAAAGCATATATTTCTTTAGGACATTCTAACACCAACTAGGGTGTGTTAGATAGAATTTGGTTAGGATTGTGTTAGAAAAACTCTTAGAAAAAATATAAATAGAAAGGGATACATGTTATTCGTTTGTGACACATATACTAACAGGTTTTTTTTACTAGCATCTTCATGTTTGCAAGTATAAAAATAATAATTTAAGTTTTATATCCTGTTGAGTTTTCCACCATCATAAATGAGGCCCAATGGTAAAATTTACACTAGCCAAACTTAGTCGGACGCAAATAAGAGTTGAAACAGGCAATAAAAGATTGCTAGACGCTGATTTAAAACTATAAATATTCATCATAAGCTGTAAACGAGGCATAGAGCAACTCATAAAACGATTTCGTGTGCCTGATTACAAGGTAATATATTTTTATCTCTGGATACAAAAAATAAAGGGCAAAATAAATAGCAAATCTAAACATTTGCTTAAGTATTGTAAAAAATTTAAACCCCGTGTTTTTTGATTACGTGTATATGTGTATCCCCTTGCTCTAAAAAACTTCTGCTGAGACATACAGTTACTTAAACATAAAAAAATGCTCTCTATCTTGAAAAATAACTTACGCAAAAATCTTGTGATTTTTTTTGCAGATTTAATAAAAATTGCTTGATTTTAATTGTTGTTAAGATAGACGATGCAAATTCAAATTTTTAAATCAGACCAAACCTGGTATGACGTCAAATATAAATGTTAAGGGCTGCTTTTTTGCTTTAATTGATACTTGAGTACGTTGTACTCATCAATTTTTTACCATACAATTTTGGTATTGAAGTATGTAAATACAATGTTTTTTTATAAGGCGGGTTTCCCTATGCCCAAGCTTTTTAGGGCAATTTTGTGCAAGATTTGCTCATATTTTACTGTTTCTATGCATATAATTGACACATAGTAGCAAGAAAGATACTTGTATTAAAAAGCGTGCAATTAAATACACTAAAGAAATCGTATTATTTAGATTCCACTTTGTGTCTTTATCGTGTCATAAAAAAGTTTAGAAATTCGATTTCTAAAGAACAGCTCATGCAAAAAAAAATCATCTTGATCATAAGGAGCTGTAACAAAGTAATCAAACACCCCTGTTAGAAAATCTTCTGATGATCAATTTTTTTTTTTGCTCCGTGTAAAAAAAACTTTTTGAGGCAGATATCCATATTCTTAAAGTAGAACGAAATGCCCCACTAGCCTGACTTCTTAGAAAATAACAGCAAAAGAAATAGAAAATAAATGACAATACGTAAAAAATATGTGGATATAGTATAAAATATGAAATTCTTAAAACTGTGACATAAATATCATGAAAAAGAATTTAGTTCTACAAATGAAACCACGGATAGCTGAAAGAGATATGTTGTCTATGTTCGTTCAAGCGTGTTAGATGATAAGAAATATTGAAAACCAGATCTTATTTATACTTCTTATATAAATGCGAATAATGCTTTAACAGTTTAAAACGCCGTTGTGAAAGTTGCAACGTATTATGCATAAAGATATAGTGATTGAAAATAGTTTTGTTTTGCTATAAATAATGCTGGTTACATGACAGCATCTGCGAGCAACCACAAGAATTTGAACCGAGTATGCATCATATTATATGTCTTACCCATATAATTCATCTTGTATGTGACAAGGTACGAGTTATGCATCCTGTTATGTTTGGTTTTGTAATGATTGTACAGACTCGATTAAAAAAAGCTAAATTTTGCCAACTACATTTAAGAAGATGTTTACTGATGCCCCTTTACCTTGTAGCCAGTTTTTCACGCAACTAGGAACTTGAAGAAAGCTGTTAAGTAGTAGTATGTACACGAACATAAAGTTTTAAAAAACGAATGGATTTAAAGGCTGGATAATCGGCATTTATTGCGGGTCTGCGTTCTATCCTTTTACCCAATCGCGCCGTTAGAAGTGAGATAATATTTTTGTAAACTGATTTTTTTTTATGGCCAAATATTTTAAATTGTTTTACACGAAGTCTCCATCTTGAAAAGTCAGTATCGTTTTTGCATCAAAAAACAAAGCAAGGTTCAAAATTAATTGCAAACTTAGTAATATAAATACTTATGCTAGCAACATATTGTATGTTTGTTATTCTACAATTGAATGTTATGATATTTTAGTAAGAGTTAACAAAGATGAATGCGGAAAATGTATTTTTCTATGCATATAAAGAGCTACGGAAACTAGATTATAAGTTTTACAAGCTGTGATGTAGATTGGTCATGTTCTTACTACAAGTAAACGCTGTAAGACAATAGGCAAAGTTTCTTGCAGAAAAACAATGCTAAAATGTTTTTTTATTTGAGCAATAAATAAAATATGAGTGCTAAATAATATTCTTTTTATAAAAAAAAATATCGCAATGAAAATATCTTTCCTCGAACATGTATTTCGCCAAAAATAATATAGTTTTTAGAAATATTATTACTTTTCCCAAATTTTTTTTTTCCAAAAATGATAATAAACTTTTAAAAAAGAACATTTGTATGAAAAATTGTTTTTTACTTGTATAATATTTTTAAGATAAAAAGAAACGCCTTGAATATAGTATTATTTCGTATAAAAAAAGAGACCCCTGCAATATTGATACAGATAAGGATATGACTTTTACATAGTGTTGGGTGAGTCGGGCGCATAATATAGAATTTTAAGGCGTTTTTAGATTAGCAAATGGTATTAATATACTTGTATATGCTTTGAGAATATAATATTCAGTCATTCCAATTACTCATTAAAAGCGAAAACACAAGACATGTTTTATAAGATCAATAATTTTGCATTTATACCTTTATACATTGAAATATACCATTATAAAATTTTACTTGTAATATAGCTTACATTGTACTTTTTTACGAAATTGCAAAACTTTTTTATATAAATCGATTCCGCGTATAATTCAAATATTTCTGAGTATATTGTGTAGTTTCAGACGGAAATTTTTTTTTTTTTTTACTATCAATTTTTAAGGTTTAAACAGTTATGCTAGCAGTTGGATCTAGTTAATGTGAGAGCTGGGTCCATAGAGGCTAGCGGACATTCGGTTTCGGCATTTGGCCGTACATTTTTTTAGTATTTATAAGTGTTAAAATATTGCTAATTGATTTGAGCGTCTCCGAAAACAAATTTACAACTAAAAACTGGATGTTTTCCCGGCAAAAAATACATTTAAAAAATTTATTTATAGTGTTTAGTTATTTAAAAGGCTTCTTTATTTGCACAATCAGTGTATTTGTATTACAAAGCGTAAAAAAAAGTCCTTGAGGTCTAACAAAATCGTATTATTTTTGAACAAATTACTGAAGGTTACCGATGTAATTAAAACTCAATTTTTTTTTATTTTTACTTTTTCAAGGTAAATTTTTCATACTTTGTAGAAACGGCCAAATTTTTTCTTTTGTAATTTGAACGGGTATTTTTGTCGTATTTTGGTACTTTGTAATACAAAAAATATGCATTTTAGTCATTAAAATCTCCGCCTTATTGATTAATAATAAAATTCATCGCTCTTCAAATATTCTTTTGTAGACTTTGAATATACTCAATAATCCATATTTTTATCTGGGCTGGATGAATCGTAAGTCCCAGCATTTTGTCTGGTTCTTCGCTTTCGATCGTTTTTAGTCTGTATAAAAAATTTTTAATTTTTAATTATATATTTTTATAACCGGGTGATTTTTTTTAATGCCTAATTTATAAAATAAAGTAAATATGTTGCATCATAGATAAAAAGAACAATAACGTCATGGAAAAAAAAAATAAACATAAATATGTTAAACAATATATGTGTTTGTATTACTAATTATTACAATAGTGCTTTTACCAAAAAAATAGATTTTTAAATGATTCTTATGGGAAATTAGATACAGAAAAATCTTATGTGCTGTCATTGAGGTAAACAAAAAATTACTAGCATAATTTTTTCTTTTAGTCAGTTAAATATATGTATTAACGTATACAACACCACTTATTATTTTTGAAAAAAAGACGAACGATTGATAAAAAGCATGTTTTTTATTGTATATGTATAAATGTTTGAGTCTCTTGCATAAAAACAAAATCGGTAATTATTTTTTATTAAATATATAAAATTAGCAATAGCAACAATATAAAAGGGTCTATTGTATAAAAATATATTATAAAATAAAAAGAACTTTTTTAAAAGCAATATAATGTACGGTAATTTGTCATGATTTTTGCACTGTAATCTATGCTTATATTAATTTAAGTTCTTTAAAATGGGAACAAAAATCTGGACGTAATATAAATAACTTAAATAAAAAGCCGAGAAAACATGAAAATCAAGATGAAAAAATTATCTTAAAAATAAATCACGTAAAAAGAAATTTAATGTTTTTCAAATATTGGTTGTACCATTTAGTTTTAATCGCTGGTCATCAAACCAAATTTTAGCCAAAAACACCCTGATCAATAGAAAATTGCTATAAAAAAATGTTTTCATCTGGAAACATGTGCAAATTTACTTCGGCACACTGCAAAAGACATATTCACATGTGTTTAATGTCGCAAAAAGCAATCTTGGTTTTCATACGGTTTATGTTCAGATGAGTCTGTTTTTTGTTTACAGAACAGGTTATATAATAGTACATAAAATAATCCATTTACGAAGAAAAGCATTAGGCAATGTTTTATTATTACTATACGGTCAGTTTTCATAATTGGGGAAATAAATATATATATATTTTTATGCAAAAACTTAATTGTTTTACAAGTTTGCAGCAAAAATACAAAAAAATATTTACGTAATTGATTTTTTTTTGTGTTCGAGTTTGGTTCAGTTATTCTATAAATGCTTTTATATCAGTTGCAAAAGCTTGCAAAGTTTTATAAATAAATATTTAATATACAGACTACAATGTATTGTTTTAATTATGTAATAGCTTATTTGTGTTTCTGCTAGAATAAAAGGTGATGTAGACGCAGCTATATACAGCCAAAAAAATTATCTTATTTTTACGAGTGGACGCAATTATGTCATCAACATAACGCAAAGAACTTTTTTAACAATTAAATACACATATACAACAATTTTTTGCAGTTTAAATACAGAATATACATTTATTATGTATGAAATGGTTCAATAATAAAAAAAATTACAAAAAAGTATTTAACCAATTTTTTGGAAAGCCGCTAAGTTTTAAACCTTTGTCTGTTTTATTATAGAAAAACTTACTGTGCGTTGCTGCCCGTAAATTCAAGTTTTTGTTTACCTTATTATAAGAAAGCTGTTCTTATACATAAAATGAGCAATATATAGTGATACATGCATAACAAGCACAACAAAAAATTCAACTATAATAAACAAATTTTGTTTATTAATAAAACATATATTAGCGTCCAAACAGTAGCATTTCTATGAAATATCGATATAAAAAATTTGTATTTCTAAATCTGTGTTTAGGGATAGAAAATCTTTATTTACTCAAATGCATCCATATATAAAATAAAATATAGCTTTTTTATAGTATTGACATGACAAACTTTTGTAAACGATAGTAAGTAAACCAGCAGCGGCGTAGCCAGGATTTTTAAACGGGCGTACTTTGTTTTTTGTACAAAATGCTTACAAAACATTCTTTTTTTTTGTCATATGTAAATTGTGTATTTTTGTTAAATTTGCGTTTTAATTATTTTTAATTCAAATTTTATCTTCAGTAAACCTCTGCACCGAAAAAGATTCTCTTAAAATTAACCGCGCAAAATTTTTGGAAAGGAGGGGTGTTGTCTTCTCTGTCCCCCCTAGTCAACACCCTTGATGCATAGGATAAAAATTGCAAACCAGTTTCATGCTTAGAAAAAAACAAACCAAAATACATTTTTTCAGCATTTTACGGTACCAGCCGCAATTTTAATAAGTTTTAAATAGGGTTTTGCTATTTACAATATATATAATAGAAATATTTAAAATAGGCGTATTTTACAAAAAATAGGCTTTTGCTTTATACCGTGGTTATAAGACAGTTATATGTTCGTTTGAAAGTTTTGGGTTAGTTTTGACTTAAGATTTTAGCGCCTTTAATCAACACTAGTAACAAAAAATAATAAGATGAGGCATCGATTATTTACCGGTCTCAAAAGTAAACGCGTTTATCTGGAAGTATCTTATAGTACGGATAGTAGCTATATTATAATTCAAAAAACCCAACTTCTATTACATTATATACGAACGACATCGTATCTTTTACATATATGTCAGATTTGTTATAGAACTGCTGCTTTTTTTTGCATGAAAAATTAAATGCATTTTTACGCTAAAAAAGTTTGCGCATAAACGATCTGTACTAAATTTCAGGCCTGGAAATTTTACCCATGATACTTACTCGTTGACAATTTTTGCAAGCTCTGCATACGTCAGACAATAATTCATTAAAAATTTCTTTATAAAATTGCGACCCGTACATTTGGTCATTAAAAATATATTGATAAAATAGAATCCCGAACCTTTTAATGCGTGCTTTTAGCACATGAATTTATAATGACCGATAAAGCAAGATGATTTATCAACAAATAATGGACAATAATATTTTTACCGTCACATTTCTCTGGCGACGAATAAATATGATGCATAAATTTTACAAGTTTTAAGAAATAATATTATCGACTCAAAAAGCGTATAAAAATTGTTTATGGAATTGGCCTCTTTATATAATAAAATATTGGATTTTTTATATTAAATGCGATTTTTCTTATTTTGTTTATTTTTTATATTTTATATATGTATATATGTTACCGTATAAGCGAAAAAACAACGCCAAGCTTGTAAAATGCGTTGATGAACAAAAATTGGCTAAGACTGGGTCGATCAAGCTTGGACGTGTCCAATCGAGCTTGTACTAGACCAGACGAGCTTAGACTAGGCCAAACTAACAATAAATGTGCTTGGCGGAATAAATACGCTAAGTGTGTTAACAAGTCAATCAGACGGAATTATTGATGTTTCAACAATGTCTGTATAAAAGAGAATTTTCTACAAATCGCAAAATATAAATTTAAATGCTTCTCTTTAATTACAAAACCTGAACTAAATTGCGAAAAAGAAGACTTAATACAAAAAAAAATTAAACAAATTCACCAAAAAAAGAGTAGCAGCCGTATTTATTAGAGGTTTAAAACTATACAGTTTTTTGCACGGTGAAATGGTTTTTTTAAAGACACTTCACAAAAACATAGTACCATAAAATGTAAACCTAAAGGTGTAAAAGACATTTTTTTGATTTTTAGGTTTAAGTAAACTATATGTTAATAGCTTATAACTGCATAAAAGCCATCACTGGGTTTCGAAAAAAATTTCAATCCCATACCCTTTATATGGCTATTATAGGGCAATCTATTAACACATTACTCTTATGTTTTAAACGGTTTACTAACTATGAAAATGTAAGATAATTGATTAGGGTTTTAAATGGTTCGAGGGGACACAATACGAAATTTAGATCTTGAAAATGCAAAAATGTGACAGTAAAGCCTACCAAGTATATCCTGTACATTGATTATAAGTAATACAACTTGTTGACAACTTAAATTAATGCTACAAAATGAAGTACATTTTAGCTTTTTATTTAACGATAAGAAAAATATGCAATATATTTAGATGCTTTTTTTTTATTAATGTTAGGTTGTGCTAGTGAAAATATAAATAAAAAAATTCATCTTTTAATTCCGATAAAATTTTTTCCAAAAATGCAAAAATATAGGTTTTTATAATGGCCATTTTTTTTTGGTAGAATAATATTTCAGCCGTACATATTTGCGCCAAGGAAGTTGCAAACTTCTGTCAGCCTTTTAATACACAATGTGTAAAAACTTTCAACTTTTACTGTTTCTTTTTGTAGTTTTCTTCTAAAAGTAAAAAAAAAATAAGAAAAAAAATACAAAATTGATAAATATAAAATGTATAGAATTTTAAACCGTATAAAAATTGTTTTTAATTACTGATAAATTATTGAGCGACTTATAAACTATATTGGTATAAAGGTCTGCAAGGTACTGAAAAACGCCCACGGATTACACTTTGCAAAAAAAATCGTTTTTTCTAAAAATATTTAAGACTTAAAATACTAGTATAAAAACGATTGTTTGCTGCAAAAAAAGTTAATTTCAATGTTTCGTGTATATAAAACAAATATGGCACTTTTTTATTTGTTGCTTATTTAATACGATATTATTATTTATAAATTTACTTTGCATGATCACTTGAAAAAACTGTAAAGTATTTTATAGAGTATATAGAAGATTAATTGTTCTAAAGTATTTTCCTTAAATATTTTTTCTTTTTAATTTTTTTCTATTCTATAATGGCTGTGTATTTTTTTTTGCCCATTGTATTTTGTTATATCCTGGCGGTAAAATTGACGAAATATATCCTACATACTAGAAAAAAAATAAATTTAGGAAAAATTTAAATGAGAAAAAAAAGTTTTTTATTGGTTTTATGTTTTTTTCGGAATTGTAACAATCTATTATTTTTTTTTCACAGTAATTACCAAACCCATATATTTTTTTGCACTTATTTTTATTTTTTCCTACAGCTTACTATAAAATCATGGTTTTTTTTACAAGCTCGCGAGCTAGAATCAATTAAAAGCAATATTTGCAAGTAAAAGCACAGTTTATATAAACATTCGGTTATAATTTTTTAGGCAGTAAGTGAATTTTTTAGATGCTTTGCCAGTGATGCATAATCTATTTCCTTAATAGTAAAAACGCAAATAAATTTTTTATGAGCGATGCAAATTCATTTTTCTAGTATTATTTATTGTTTTTATTGTTTTTTATTGTAAATCGCTTTAAGATCTTTAAAAAATTTATTAAAAAACGTGCCAGTGCTATTTAATTTGCAGTTATACTTTAGATTTTGGTTGAAATAAACGGTAGACAATTATCTATAATTTTAAAAGAAGATGGACTAAATTTTAAGCTGTTAGAATTTTTTGAGCACGCCAAATACGCATGCAAGAAAAAATACTTTAGACCCATATTTAGAAAACTATAAGCTAAAAGGTTCTAATGCCACAAACAATATATAAATGTGCCGTTTGTATATAAAAAGGTCTGCTTGAATAAAAAATTATTTGTTCTAATTTATTTATCTATGATAATAAGATTCATTTTTCAACACGTATATTTCTACGTATATTTGTAGTAGCAGCAATAATCTTAGTTCATCTTTTAATCGGTATATCTACTATTGAAATTTTTTTAAAGCTTTTGGTCTATCCAAAAAAAATAAAAAAGTATTTACCGGTACCTATAGACAAAGTAAAATACAATTCACGTTATCTAAAATCAATAAACATGCATATTTGTACAAAATAATACAAATTGTAAAAATACAGTGTTTATTCCTATATGAAAAAACCTTAGAACTAATTTAACCTTTTTTTTATATAGGTAAGAAAAAAAAACACGGCTAATATGACAGGCATACGCTTACTTGCGAACGTTGTCTAATAACAGTTTTTTTTTGTTAGATCAAAAATGCATAAAAACATTTGGGGCGAAAACAAATTGATTGCTGCACGTAAAATTTGTCTTTACGACTTTTTTGTAAATAATAAGAATTAAGCACAATTTGTTCTCACGAATACATTACTATGTGTGCATTTATAAATTATAGAGAAAAGACAAGAGATTAAGATTTTAAATGCATTGACGCTTTTACATTAACATTTAAATTCAATAGATTATTTTTATCCATTTGTCTTAGTAACACGCGTATGCATCACGCTAAAAAAACATTTACAAGCATCAATTTGTGCCATACGATAACGTTTACGGACTAACTATTATTCTTTTGTAATAAATTAAGCATCAGAATTTTTTTCTTGCTAACAACTAACATATTATTAATAACTTTTTTACCTTTATATACATATTTGCATAATTGTTTTTTTTATGCACTTAAAGTTTTACTTTTTAAAAAATCGTGTATTTTTTATTGTACGCTGTATATTTTTTGCAATTAACGTAGAAAAAAAAACGTTTATGTTGCACTATTAATTTTTTACAAATAAGATTGTTTCGTAAGTAGGCCGTTTAAAAATAAAATATTTTTAGGCAAAAATTCAATATTTCCAACTCTATGTTTAACAAAAATCAAAAAAATTAGGAATTTTTCTTTTTATGTTGTAAAATAAATTTACATGACTAAAACGAGTATGCATTGCTTTTTTTCGCTCAATTTTATTTTTTTGTCAAAAACTGGCTGCAAAAAACGATCAAAAAACTGAAATTGCTAATGACTGTAAAGTAGAAAATTTTCAAATAAAACTAAAAACCAAAATTTGAAAAAAGATCAAAAAAAAAACACTAATATAGATTCCTTGGATGTTATTATACGCAAACTATCAAATTCGAATGTGAATATTTGTGTGTGGGGTAAATTTACTTTTCTAACATAATAATAAAACATAAAATTCAATAAAAATTAAATCATCTATTCTTAAAGGATTTACAACTGTCTTTTTTTTCATTTTTTTATAAAATAATATACAAGCCACCGCGAACGCGATCTTTTGAACATTTATGATAAATATAATATTTTAAAAAAAAGATTTTTGTTATGAAAATAGTTTGATTTATTTTTTAAGAACGAACCGAAGCCAACTCTAATTATATAAGCACTAACTTCATGTTCAAATTCAAGTTTAATATTTTAAGTGCAAGGCTTTTATAAAAAACCCTTTAATCAATACACACAGTTTTAGATGAAACAAAAAAATTAGGCTGGAATGATTTCTTCCATTTAAGTATATGATAAAAAAAATCTAACCTTAAGAATCAAGTATAAGTACTATTTAATGCAGAAGTTGACTAATTAACGTGACAATACAAACTTATATTACATATAAAAATAAAAAATAAGCATACATTTTCTCTAATATATGCATTTTAAGGGCGCATTATATTTTTTTTCACTATAGCACAATATGAGCCCTTAAATAGAGTCTAGAAGCTACCCACAGTAATTTTTACTGTGGTGAATAATAAAACATGCTGTACCCGATAGATTTTCAGTATAGTGAAAAATAAAATATGTTGTTTTTTGCTAATATACCAGTAGTTCACTAAGATTAAAAAACAATATAGTGCGGAATACGCACTGCATTTTTACGCAAATGCGTGTTGCTAATGTGATTCACCAAAGTGAATTTTAATAAAGTGATTTACTATAGTGGTTATTTTAGAACAATTTGGAAAAAAAACTTTTAAAAATCACTATAGTGAATCTTTGCTTTAGGTAACGATTATCGTAAAGAAAATGCTTAGCGCCCTCGATGTATGTAGACATGAAACAAAAGCATTTATTACATGCTAGTTACACTTGTAATACTTTAAGTTTAACAGCGTTTTCCATTTTTATTATAAAATTAAAATTAAACATTTCTTGTTTTTTTTTAAAAAGAAAAACGACGTGCATTTGCGCAAAATGTTTAATTGCGTTTTTCTTATGTAAAGCTTTTTTTTTATAAAATGTGGCTTTTTAGTTTTTTACAAATACAAATATTAATTGTGTATATGGTAGTTGTCCGCCTTAGCATTTTTTAATAGAAAAAAAACTTATTAAAAAACATAATTATTAGTATTATGTATTAAAAACAGCTTTTCATATTTTACCGCCAATAATTTTATTTAAAGGTTTTCAATATAACTGTTGTACTGAAAAATATAGTGTCAATGTATACAACAAAGGTTAGCAAGAATATACAGCTAGTAATCTTGTTCACTTAATTGGGTTTTTTTCGTACTTTTTTAAACATCAGTTTACCTATTGGATTCTATATGTATTTCAACTAAGTATAAAAGAAGTGCTATATAAAACAAATTTTTTTTCTTTTGGCGTATTTAGTGTGCAACATAAATTTTTGTTTACGAATCCCATGTATTTCTTTAAACACAAACAGAGCAAAGATGTAAAAAAAATGCAGAACTGTAAACTAAATTCTATGCTTTGCACAAAAAAAATGCAAAACTACCAACACAAGATTATATACACTGTCGAACTCTAATATACACACATAAACACGAGAAACTAGTTTTGTCAGGTAAACCAAATGTTTACTTATTATGCAAACAATGCTCTGTAGTTAAAAAATTTACAGTTATCTGCTAGGTTTTTTTTAAACAGATAGTATACTGATCTGTTTTTGTTGTGATATGTTTTGTGCACAATATTTTTTATTTTATTGTTTTTGTTTTGTTTTTTTATTAGATTTTACGTGTAAATTAAATATAATAATCGCATTTATGAGCAGCAAAAATACACGAACCATTTTTACAATGAACATTTTTTTTTATATAATTTGATACAATAAAAACGTTATTAACTAGTATAACGTATTTCTAGTGTATTTATATATATTTATCATCTGGTATTTATATCGGATGTAGGTTAAAATACATCTTTATGCCGCATAAGTGCAAAATATTTCGGTTTTTTTAGTACAAAAATTACTGAATGTGCTCCAAATGTGTAAAATAGTCTTTAACAAGATTTCGCGAGTCACCGTGCCCTTTTTTTTATAAACTGAAGGGAAAAACTAAAATTATATTATTAATTTTCAGAGGCCTGTTATTAATACATTTTTTCATTTTGCATTGCAAATAAAATTTACCAATAATTTATATCAATTACGATGCAAGATCCATAAATCTTCAAAAACTTTAAATAAAAAGGCTATCTTATTTTAAATTTTAGTTCAACTTTATAGCAGAAACATTTTAAATATTTGCCGCCAAACACACACAAACACTTAAGCCTATACGTTCAGGTCATGCAAAAATTACGCTTAAAGACTGGTTTCTTTTCCCGCAAATACGTTAACTTTAAAGACAATACTTTTTAATTATAGCTTGCCTGCATTCTACCTATTTATACATTTTCATAGAGTTTTTTTATTTCGGCTACATATTTCAATATTTTTTTCAAATATTTTTATTACCTATGAATTGCAAAAATTTGCGCATTTTAAAAAAAGCTTCTGTATTTTTAGTAATTTTTTTTTTGTTTTGCGGTTGCAAACAAAAGCTTTAAACGATAATTGATACAAAAAATTACCCTCATAAAAATTGTAAGTTTTAAAATATTTGTTTTGCAAAGGAAATTTTTGAAACAAATTTAAAAAAGTAAAAACACATATTTATGTTGTAATAAAAGTATAAACGCGCGTAGTAACTTGTTACTTATACTTTTCTTTTTGAATGATTAAGACACGTTAACTATTGTTTGCAATATATTTCACAATTGTTCTGTTTAGTCGATTCTATGAAAAGCGACATAAGCCTCCAGGATATTATGTGTTACACAAAGCCGGAACGTCTTTTGTAGGGAATTTTACAATGCGCTTTTTGCACATTAATGATTCTATTTGTTTTAAAACCATTTTTACTGGCTAGCAACAATGAAGTCGTGTGGAGTTGTTTTTATGCACTACAAAAAAATATCTATTAGGCTATAATTGTACGCGCGTTTCACATACAAAAAACACTGTATTTTGTATTATTTAATAACGTTTTTTCTACATAAAGAATCCATCATATATTCTACTGTATTAATCTAGTGTTGTTAACAATTTAAATATATATTTTTTTGTTACTAAAAAATACCAAAATACCTAATAAACAAAAGTTCTGCCATCATGTCATATTTTTACTTTCTTTTACAAGAAAACATGTCTTTACATCATATAACCGTAATGTAAAAATAGTATTAAACACTGCATATAAATAAGTACACTTTATTAGTTAAAATAAAGTATACATGTTATGCTATCTCAGAATCCTGTTTTGTAAAAATAGATCTTATCTAATATAAAAATTAGTGACACCAGTTAAAAATTTATTAAGGCGCTTTTTGGTTATTTATAAAACATAAAAACTAAATCATATAGCAAAAAAATGAACATAAAATGTATTATAAAAACATGAAAAATCATTTGACATCTAAAGACACATACACATACACTTTTTGATATTCTTTTAGTGTAAGGTATATTGTTTCTAATGCATACAGGCGTTACCATCATTAAAAAGTATATGATGCACGCATATGAAACTAATAACAAAACACTTGAAAAAAGAAAGTTTTAGACTGCGAATTGTTGACAAATATATTTTTTTTTACCTGTGAGAATATCTAATAAACATAATACGATACATTTCATGACGAATAATACTTATCTTTTACATATTTTACAATATTTATGCATGCATAGCATTCTAGGAAGATAAAGGCTAAACAGTGAACAAGTTATTGTTATGTAGCATTGTTTTGTATATTCTGTTTTTATTGTATGTCTATTTTCCTTAGAAAAATTTATGTAAAGCCTTTTTTGGAAAAAAGCTCCGAATATGGTATAGACATAATATGGACTAACTTGCATAAGATTACTATTATAACAAATAAGGCCGCATACACACGCTCTTTTATATGTTACCAATAGATATTTTGTGATAAAAAACGCGTAAACAACCTTGAAAAACAAAAACATTTTTTTTATAAAGCTTTTGAAAAAAAAATAAAACTTCGTAGATATTTTACTTTATTTACAGCGACTGGAATTGTATATTCTGTGCCGGAATACACGTGTACAATTAACAGTATAAGTGAATTATAAAAATTGACTTTTATTTTTTTGCAATATTTATATATGCAATTTTACAGAAACTTACACACATAAAAATTTACAGCACGATTAATTACACAATTAGTGAGTCTAGATATAGAATTCCTTTTCAAACGTTGTTGGAGCTGGTAAACATGACAGCCTAAGTAATTGACATGTTCGGGGCGAATCATGATAAATACATGACATAGTGATTGATTATATGGGTATATAAATGTAGATAAAGCAAAGATGATGCACCAATTATGAAACGTGTCCGCCCTAGTTCTAACTCTAGTAATCAGCCGACGCCCCCGTCACATCCAACACACGAATTGAAATCGTGACGATGACCCCTTTACGCGAATAGCAGCCCAATAAACTGCACGAGAAAATAAAGAATCTCGTGGTATTGCATTAGATACAAAACAGTGACACGCATATTGTTCCAGAAGAGGCATGGCTACAGATAAAGTGAAAAAGCAGTTGTTTATCCAGAAAGACCGGGGCTTGTTTGGCAGACTAACTCAAGGTAAAATATACTAAAAAATAGCTGAAACAGTTTTCATGGTAATTAACTAACCTTCGATATGCATTAATCCATATCAGAGACTTTTGATGACTTTGTAGTAAAATTAATTAAGTTCTGTACAAATATAGGGATTGTATTAACGAAACCATACAAAGATAGGACATACTCTGAATACATACAAAGATAAAAACCTACAAAGAGGATAAATCATAGTGCTAGAGATATATTTGCGAGATTAAAAAATGGAGAAATTACCAAAAGGATTGCAATTGTTGCTGATAGTTTTTGGTGAAGATCTTGAGAAGCTATTAAAAGATGTAAAAGCAAGGTTGCTAATAACTAAAAAAACACACGTGTAGTATTATTTGTAAAGACACATTCTAGCATGAAAATGAATGGAACTACTGTGAATAAATGCAAATAAGATCATAAAAAAAAATATTTTCTTAGACAAAATCCTTTAAAAATATGAGATGTTTAGGTTGTGGTCAGCGTGGGCATGATAAAATAAACTGTAATAAGAAAACATTGCAAAAATCTTCTGGTAAGTCAATCATTACAAAATATAAGTGTTGATTAGTAAATGCTAAAATCATATGATGTAGAGTTTAAAGCCATATTCTAAACGGGTTAAAGGGGAATTTGATTCCGAGGACGAACTCAAATAATAAATAAAACAGGATTGCGAAATATATGATGAGCAAAAAAGGTATGTATGAGCTGACGACATGTCAGCAATGATTATACAAAAACCCAACTACAAAGTAAGAATATTCTATATGGAAATGGAGCGTTGTATTCGACATATTGAAAACAGACAGTGAGAACATTTTTTTTTGTGACAGAATTAGTGCACCTTGACAAGAAAAGAAACCTACAATGGATACAGCGTGTAGAGAGCCTTCATTTAAATGTGACAATAATTTGAAAGATGAGCAGATTGTGCATTGGACCAGATTAATATGGAACATTACAGATAGAAAGGATTTCCGTGATCTAGTTAACGGGAAGAAAAAAAGGATGGAGTGCAAGAACGTCAGTAAAAAAAGAGCAATCAGAGTGTATTAAATAGGCAGAAGAAAACAAAAAAGTTGAGATTATGTTAGTTCTAAGAAAGGGTAATGAATTAGTGCAGAGAGATAATTACGAATTGCCAGATATACAGACATAAGTGTAAACGCTGGCAGGAGAAAAAAAATTTAATTTCTATGATTTAAAGGCCGCATTTTATAAAATGATTTCAAAAAAGATAACAGCCTACAGACGGCTTTTAGATAAGGGAAAAGAACATTGCTCTTGCCGTAGAATGCCGTAAAAAACAAAAAGCAAAAGCTTTATTTACAAAAAACATTTTGACTATTTTCAAAGACCATGTTGGAACAAAATAAGCAAATTATGTAGATGATATTGCAGTTTTTACTAAAGATAAGCACACATTAGAAATGCATGATATAAAAATACTAAGAATAATTTATAAATATGCGTTGAACGAAATATTGACAAACGAAAAAAATTTGCAAAATATAACTTTTACAATATAAAATTATACGGAAAAAGATTGAGCCTACACAAAGCCGTTCACAGAAAACTCTAGATTTTAAAAAGCCAAAGACAAAAAAGAAATTGCAATGATTCCTCGGGCTAGAAAACTATGATTGACATTGTGTGCCGGGACTAGCATATTTAATAAATTTATTGTATGATAAAAAAAATGCTAAAAATGCAAATGAAATGTTGTTTGAAGAACGGCGTAAGGAAAATGGCAAGAGTTATAGATGAATAAAATGACATTAACAATGTCAGTTCACACTTAAGAATATGGATTAAGACTGAAGCATCAGACCATGGGGTTTTTGCTTTTCTAAAACAGGATAGTAAAATGATATCATGTGCATCAAAAAATTCCAAAAAGGGTCAATAAATTGTACACCAACTGAGAAGAAAACAAACGCCGCCCCTTGGACAACGGAGAAATATAAGTTTATGTAACCTAGCAAAAGAGTGACGCCGGTAGCGGATCATTTACCAATTGAACATATAATAGGATGATTGATTTTAAACGCTAAGCATACAAAGAATGTACGAAAAATTAGCACGATTTGCTGCATGTACTAATATAGACGAGGGAATGTGATCGTATTGGCAAATGCATTGGGTCCTGCAGCGCTGAAAATATAAATGGGACATCAGATGAAAAAAAGAATGCAATGATAGATGATAGTATTGCAACGGAAATTTTAAAAAACATATTTAAATAAATCATCGAAAGACACGAGAGTGATATTTTGATGTTTCAACAAAGGATTTGAATTAAATTCTGAAGAAAAAAAGCCTTGTGAAAAAAATGTGAACTATACAAACTAAAAAGAGGGCCATGTTATAGTAAATGAGGCTTGAGAATTAATTAAAATAGTAATGTTAACGTTCACGTAGAAAACACTATAATTTTAAGGGATAGACTACTTTAGTGAAAGACAACTTGAAATGGTACAAAAGTAAGAAGACTGAAAATGTGATGAGATTGTTAGATTTGCTGATAAAAGAAATTAAATAAAATGCGGTAAGATTTATAAATGCTGCAGAATTAAGTTCGTACAAAGTAAAGAACTCCTTACAAAAAAAATGATATAGAACTAGGGTTCAGTTTGCCGTACTATCACAAATCTAATACTCGTATAGAGCGAGCGAACAGGACTTCTCGTGATGCACGAAAAAAAACCAAGAAGATCACTGTCGGTAAAAACCAACTTCAGATTAGAAAACAGTAATAATTGTTTTCATAGGGGGGTAGGAATGTATCCAAATAAAGCGAGTATAAAAAACAAGTATGATACAGTACAATAAAGGATAGAGTAAGCTAAATACCAGTCGGAATTTATACATAGTAAAATTGAACAATTTATAAGAGGGGATGTAGTTTATTTTTAGAAATTTCAAGCAATTATTAGAATAATGTGAAAGATTTAAAGACTGGGCAAATTATTCATAGATATGTTACAAATGCGACTGAGATAAAATGCAGAAGGGAGATTACGCATAAGACATACTGCACATATGTAACGAATTCAGATTCGTTTGTGGCTACAAAAAGTGTCAACTGGGAATGTCGAAGGCATTAAAACCTAGCGTCAAGCGATTACCATGTTTGGGACACATATTTATAGAAACATAATCAAGTGATTGATTATATGGGTATATATTCATAGATAAATACATCATGATAATCAATCATGGTACGTGGTTGCCCTTGTTCTTTGTAGTGATTTAGCCGACACTACGCTTTATCTACATACGTTGTATTAAAGAGAATCTATGGTTAAGTCGGACAGAACAAACACAGAAATTGTAAGTTCTTGTGCAAATTATATTTTATAATGACAATTTTATATCCTCCATAGCAAAAAGGTAGCAAAATTGATATGCAAAAAGATTCCTATTTGCAGCTTATCATACCCTTGAACAATGTTTTTTTGTAAAAATGTTCCGTTTGACGAATGTAATTTTCCATATTAACTTTCCAGCATACAATAACAGTGAAATATAGTTCTGCCAGGTTAACCGTACTTGTCCTATATACTGCGACTCATTTTTTTCTGGAATTTTGTGATTTACGTTCTTACTGAAGATCTAAAATTGATAGTAAAACTTCTTTAGGTCGTGGGTGCAAAAACAGCGAATTTCAAATTCCGTTACAAACATTAAATTTTTTTATGTATACTGTTATTGCTCATGTTCTGTTTTAACGATTTGTTTTATACAGTTTTAGCCTTATGTAAAGGCGGTATCTAAGTATATATCGTATGCGTAAAACAATTTGCAATGTAGTTTTAAAAGTAACAACAGAACTTAAAATTTTTAAAGAAATTCAATTCTTTTTTCTTATTTTTTTAATTCCGCAATATTTAAATTCTCCTGCAAATATATTTAGCCAATATAGTTTTGTGTTGAATTTTACATTTTCCTATTTAAATAATGATTTTTTACGTCTTCCTGTACGTTTACTTTTAGTAAATTGTTTTTTTATACAAAATAGGTCTGAAATTATTTTCTTTTTGTGTTTTCGGGGTCGAATCTATCAGGCGAGATCATAAAATTGTCAAGATAGATTGTATTTACACGCTCGATAAAAAATATATAGGAAATACAGTATGCTTAGAAATTAGATAATTTTTTTATAAAAGGAAATAAACAGTTTTTTTTTTGATTTTTTACGATTAAAAATCAATTAAAGAAAGAAATTAAGTTTTTGACGTTGTAAACACATTTGATGTAATTTTTAAGTTTTAAAAGTAAGTATTCATGCAAAAAACATTTTTAAGCACGTAATTGCGTAAGATGGCGCCCTCGCAGAACCCTTCCAGCAAATATTAGTATGAAAAAAATTTATTAGCCTTCAATACTATTTGGATTTAAACTTAGTATTTTGTAGTTATAAAAACTGTACGAAAAGGTCGTTTTCTTGTTATTTTAAATTGATCTGGACATGACTTAAAAAAACGTTATAAATTTTATTTAGCGAAATCAAAGAAAGTATTGTCTGATATATTTTAAAAAGATTAATTACAGCATACCTGCAAAATGTCTGTTGTATTTTGCTAAATGCCCGTAAGTTATTAGTGAAGTTTCATTTGTTTTTAAAAAAAAAACCGCCTTATATACATAGTTTGTTTGTTTCGTTATCACATTTAAATGGTGACTAATAAAAAATATGTTTACATAAAAACCTTGTTTTTTTTCAGCAAAAGTTGAAAATTTGCTTTTACATGTTTAACTCTATATAAAAAGTTTGCATCTGGGCAAATGTGTCTCAACTCTGTTTATTAATTAGTATTTAAGTTCTATAGAGTCACAGTCTTAAAACAATAGAAACTATTGTAGAAAAGGCATAATTAGCTAAAATACCTATTTGAACAGCGCTTTTGCCAGTTAAAAAAGAATTTATGTTTACGGCGACTACCCAATTGCAGAATTACGCTTTACAAATATGCAAAACATAATAACTCGGTTACCAAAAAATAAATAAGTATAATATTCTGTTCTAAGATAACAAAAATTTTTGTCTAACAGTAATGATGTACAGAAAAAACGTTTTTTTTTTTTGCTCTAATAATAAAAAAACGATTTGCATGTTTATACTATAAAACTATGTTTTATTTGTATTCGAAAATTGGTTTGTGTAGAAAGTTACTTCCAAGATATATAAACCTATATCTTATAACAAAAACTGTCTCTAATATATACACAAGTCATTACTCATGGATAATAACTATATACAAAATCTTTAATATTTTTTTGTGAAAAATCATTAAAATAAAAAGTTCTTTGACAAGAAATGATTCATCTAGTGATTATCACTATATTGCAATAAATTATTTGATTTGTTTGAAAACTTATAATCTTACAAAATGATGTTTATAATAGATAAAACAAAACAACAGAATATAATTTATGCTGGAACTTTAACCTTATAGCATTTTAAAGCGAATTTGTGTAAATCTAAAAAATTTAAAATGTATGAAATTTTCTTAAAGATTGAATTTAAGCAGATAAATTATAGTAAGTTGCTTTTTTGTCATGTAATTTTTTTTTTGCTAATTGTAGGGATAAAACTAAGTCGTTTACGTTTTAAATACAATATTAAATATAGCACCTGGTCTATCAATTTGAGAGGATACGTTCTTTTATGCATACTGTATTTTATAGCCGTATTAACATATAAAAAAAGGTTTTATATTTTTTTATCTATAAAAAACGTATTTTATTGGTTAGCTTGCAACAAAAAAAAAGCCGAAAAACTTTGATATTCGTAATGAAATTTCAAGTTAAACTTTAATTTTATATTAGGCTTATTTTATACAAATCAATGTTATGTTGTCAAATTAAATGTCCAAGCTATTAGATATGATCTACTGCATATATATGAAAAATACAAGACTACCATTTTAAAGCAATAACTAAAGTTCAATTATGCAATCGATCTATTTACTGTTGCCCTTCAACTAAAAAAAGAATTATGAACCTGATTTTAACCTTATATAATAAACAAAATTATATAAATATGTACAAACAATACAATCGCTTCTAATACAACGCTTCTTAATACATTAATGCACTTTTTTCATATGGAGTTTGGTTATTAATTTCTGTTTTCGAAGGATAAGTGATATAAATATAGGTTAAAAATGACAATAAAAACACGTGGAATATATAATATTGCACTGGAATTATGTGAATACATTAATTAATTATAATCTCACACATATATACATGTTACCAGTGATTTGAGTGTTAAGAAAGAATGCATTAAAATTATAATATCTTTTATTCACAAATTAAAAACAATTTCAAAAGATTAAAAAAATTCCTAACTATGGTTGTAAAAAATTGGAAATATATTTTTTTAATATGAAATTATAAAAAATCAAAAAAAAAATAAGATTTTTAGGAATTTTGGGAATTTTGGGAAATTCGGGAGGTTATGAAACCAAATAATTGCATAATATATAGGGTTGTGTATTTTTTTATACTGAGATAACAAAAAACTTTTAAATGTTTCTAGATTATGGTTTATATAATCAAAATCAACAAATATATGTAAAAATTTACTAATACTGAATTTAATTTTAACTTATAAAATGTATGGCTATTTAAAGTACCAGCCAAAAACCTTTTAACTAAAAAACCCTCTAATATATGTAGTTCTTTAACATAGAAATTGTTTACCTGGGTGTCTGTTACTTTTAAAATTTATTATTTTTACAACATCGAACCTGTTAATACTTACAATTATTATTATTTTTTGTAGGTATGCGTATTTTTTTATCTTTTGCTTTTATTTCTACTTTTCTGTACTAAAAGGATAACTTTTTCATTACTACGGAGACACGTTTCTACAATAATACAATAAAATGAACTGCATTTCATAGTATTTGACTCTTTATAATATAAATATAGTGTTGAATTCTTGCTGTGTTATTGATCAATAATGTTAAAAACTATTTATTACAAGATATTGTAACTTTTTTAAAACATAAATAAATAAAAACCTAAAAAAAAAAATATTATTATAAAATAGCGCAAATGAAAACCTTGACAAAAGCTTAAGCCGTTATTATATGGTCGATATTACTTTTCAATTTTTTGTATTATATATGATACAAAAATAGTAAATAGAAATATTCGCTGTAATACCCTATTCATCTCTTAATAAAAAGTGCTTCTTTTTTGTAGCATTTTGAACATGACTTAGTAAAATTCGATACATTTTTTTTATATTTTACCGTGCTCTTTTTGGTAACCGTTCCGTTATTCCCCTTAAATAAGCAGAAATTAACATTTTTATATAGGGTATGCAGTTTATTTAAAAAGTTACACACCAAGAAAAAGAATATACATATTTACACTATTAACGTTTTAGCCGTCGTTTCTTTGTAAAACCAGCCCTAAGCAAGAGTTCGGCAAAAAAAAACCCTGAAGAAAGAGTATGGTTAAAAAATCGAGTATTGGTCGAGACCGCACGTAGATTGTATACAAATATGTATTTTTGTTGCATGCTAGTTTATTATTATAAAGGTATTTATCAATTTTGGGTCTCAAGTATGGGCATTTTTTGGTCTCTGCGCCAATTTAAGGCATGATAAATCGACTCTAATCCTCTTGATCTTCGTGACGTCGTGATGTTAAAAGTTAGTGGTTCTTATTGTTAAAAACATACCTGTTCTGCAATTTATTAATTATTGCAGCTTGCGTGTGTGATAGTCTTTTGCGGTTGATGCTTGTCTTATATTTACATGGGGTGAAAAACAAAACAAAAAAATTATCAAAAGACAAAAACTGACTTTACTTAATTAGAATTCCCAATTTTTCCTTTCCAATTTTCCCGCTCTAAAAATAGGCAAAATTGGGAATATAAAAATGCATTTTTATCCCTAATCTCAACATATTTTATTTTTATTTTTTTACAAGTAGTTTTATTGGAGCTATAGTAGTAAATAGTCTCTTTATAAGCGGGGTGCAGTGTTTTTGTCTGTTAGTTCATGTCAATGAAAGATATTAAAAAACGTTTAATACTATTTTAATAAAATAGGCGCATAGTTTTACCTTAAAGAGTTCTAGTTCTTAATCCTGTAGTTTTTCTTAGACCTAAATTTTTGCTAAAAAAGTATACAAATATAAAAGAAGGATGTCAACTTGTAAAAGTAGATGCGTTTAAATTTTTTATAGTATACAAAAAAATGGCATCTGCTATATTTGTATCTGGGCTATTTTTTATAAGGCCGTCAAGGTTTGTGCCGGAAACTGGCCGCTTTGACACTCCGCTCAGTTTAAGAAATCGATTCTTATATCCAAACATTTTTTTACGTAGTTTTCCATGTGTAAAATTCATAATTTAATAAAATAATTTATCACAATCAATCCGAATATAAAAAAAATACAAAAAATGTATTACATTGCAAACTACTAGGATAAAAAATTGACATTAAATATATCAACTACAAAATTTTTTACCAATCTATACTTTCCTATTTTACCTATATCTTTAATAAATGCCTAGAGTTAATACTTTTTGGTATAATTAAACGTTCAAATTAGTTTATGTGCTATAAATATATTAAGAAAAACACATGGTAAGGCTTTTAACAAATACAGTTACAATATTTAATATTATTACTGAAAATACTTGTTTAAACGAAATAGATATGTAGCAAATGTCTTAATTTTTAAATGCATTTGTTGTATGTGTTCCGTATATGTCCTTTAATATGATATGTTCGCAAGGGGTATAATATTTGTAAAATATAAACACATAGATACGTATTAATACATGAATAGGATCTATTGCTGAAAACCTTGTTTGCGAATATATTTTTTTGCAGATATTGTATAAAATATATAAAAGCGTGTGAATTTAATATAGAAGTAATGTTTTTTTTATTTTTGAATTGTGGATATTTGTCGTTTTTAGTAGAAATGTTTTTTTGTACGTTTTTTTCTTGTCGCAATGATTCCATACTTTTTTTATATATACAGGCTTTATAATATTTTACCTTTACTTTTTTACCCAATCTACATATTTTTGCATAACATAAAATATAGGGTGTGTTAAGTGTGTATTTTGTTTATATTGGCATTGGTAAAGTAATTCTATAAGTACCGATAGCTATTATCATACACGATAAAAAGAGAAAAACTTTTTTAAATTTTATATATAAAAGTATAAATTCTATTAGTTTCTGGTATGCTAAACAACAATTTATTTATGAAAACTGTGTTAATATATAAATAGAGTAGGTTTATTGCGATCCGAAATAAAATAAAATAACTGCAGTGTAGAAAAAAGTAAAATATATTGATATTAAGAATGTTGCATATTTAAGCACGGAAAAAATAACTTTTTTTTGCATTTTGTTGCTAAAACACGATTCGAAAAAAAATTGAATTTCTGTATTTTGTTAGTTTTCTAAAAAAAAACCTCTTTTAAGCAAAATTTTTTTATTTGAAACATTAAAATACATTTTTTTACATACAGCAATCTCTTAAAAACCGCAAATAGCCTTTTATTTTTCTTTTTAAAAGTCATTATAGTAGGTTCTGAATACTAAAAGCCAGTTTAAAGCGCGTATAGTAAAATTTAAAAAAAAAACATGGCAAATTTTTTTTAAAGCATTAAAAACTGTTTTGCAACTATGAAAACAATGCCAAGTACATTAAAACCTTTTTTTGTGATTTGTATGTGGTTAAGATTAAAGATTTTTTAGATTCTTACATCTAGCATTTGATAAAAATTTTATTGACGGTAAACATATATAAAATTATATGAAAGTTTAAGATATAGGCACTTTGTATTGTTTTTTTTTGGTATTTATTTAGGGTATAAAAATTGATAGAAATAAAAAACAAGTTTAATCATTTATCTTTAATGGATTTTGGAAGTGGGCTTGGATGCTTGCGATTTAAGAACTTTAGTCATTGTAAAGATGTTTTTTATTTATTTCTTTATGTATAAATACCTCTTTATCTAACACGGATCTCACAATCAATCACTTGATTTTTTTTCACATCTTTCTAAACCTTATCTTTTATCTCTTATCTGTGACACGTATCAAGTGTCACATCTCTCATATCTTATTACCCCTTTTTCTCGCACGCCATGTATTCTCCTAATTCAAATTTATACACAACAATAGATCTCGCCGAGATACATCGTTTGCGATATTAAAACTTGTATATGGACCTTTTTTCAGGCAAGTAATATAGTATCTATAAATGGGGGCGGAATGTACTATGATCGGGTTCTGATCCCAACAAAGGGATTTTGTAAATTGCATTTTCTGTATACAGGTCGCATAGTCTGCACGTTTATTTTAAAATTAAGATTGGCTTAATGCAAACTCCAACTTTTTTTAAAAACAAATACGGGTCAAATATAGAGATTTACTACGCTGCTAGTTTACTTTACTTTTGTTTTGTTATTGTTTACTTTGCATTACATTCTTCGCACGACATTAAAAGTGAAAAAAACTTTTTTGTGTTTATGAAACTGATCAGAGGGCATTTAAACATGAAAAATAAAAAAATAAAACCATAGGGATATTGTATAAGCCTAATCATAAAATTTTTATATTACTGTGGTTGACTTTTTTTTACTTATTATTAAAAAAAAATAATTTCGATACATTTATCTACTGTTAGAAAAATCTTAAAAACCACATATATTTTTGCATGTACTGCAAGGGTTTATGCTATCTGCAGAGCTCAAAAAAGTTTTGTAAATAACACATAAACCTGAAAAGTATTTCTACTTTTTCTATTTGACTTTCACTATTTTAGTTTAAAAAATGCCCTAAGACACCCACATGAAAAATCTTAGGCAAGGTATACCTGGAATTACAATCCTTTTTTGTATTTGCTATACTTTTATGTCTTTACGGATTCTTATAATATTTAGTTTTAACATTTGTAATTTAAGAGGTGTGTTAGATACTTATTTCTTGATTTTTAAAAATTTATCTTACATGTTTTAGAACTAATGTTCTCACATCAAAAAAAATATCCGCTTATTATTTGGAATAGAGCGTATGAATGTCTTCCAAGCACAATTAATATTCGTTTGGCCTAGTCAAAACCCGTTCGACCTAGTCCGAGCTCTATTAGTCTATTCCAACTTCGTTTGGGGTATTTCAAGCTCGTTTGGTCTAGTTCTAGTACTTTGGTTATTCCAAGCTTGCTTTCGCATGTCATTGTATTTTGTGATAAGAACATTAATGTTTATGCGCTTGGCGGATTTTACTTACTAAGCGAGATTGGACTTGACCAAGCGCGCTTATGGATTTAATCGCTTTGACAGTAAACAATAGAATACTATTTAAAGTGAAACTATTATAACTTTACAAATACACTTTCCGTATAACAAAATGAAAGAATAACTATAATATGTATAATGTTGCTTTTAGTCAAATTTTTACAGTTGCAGCTTTTAATAAAATTCCAGGTCAATTTATACAGTGTAACAATGCATCTAAGCCATCAAGAAAATGTGGACATAAAGTTTTTATTTAAATTTGTATCTATATATTTGTAATTTACTATATATAATTATTATATAAAAATCATTGTTTTGTATATATATAAATCAGGACATGACTATTGAAGTAAACACATATGAATGCAAACTTTGTTATTCAAGGATATAACACGATACAAGAAAAGTATATATCAAATTCCTCCGACAATGTTCTGTTTTTCCTTAAAACGGACCTATATTATGACAAAAGCCTAAAAGCAAAACAGTAGAATGAGTATCTCTACATTTGGAACCCCCCCTCCCCCTAAGTGTGTTACTCTTTTAGCAGACGATCTGTACCCAAATACCAATAAATCGATTACCTCATTATTTGGCGTGCAATTACAAATAAAAAAACTGATTTTTTATAATAATCTGTTTTTTTTGTATGTAAAAAAAATAATCTTTATTGCACAAAATTTTGGATTTAAAAAGATTCTTCTTATATTTTCTTATACTAGATTTTTAACCAGTTTCAGTAAAAAAATACGGACGAGCAGATAATGCAAACTGGGAACAAAAAAATTTTTGTTTATCTAGAATTTTAGTTCATGCCATGAAATTTGTTTAAATCGGCCTATTGTATAACAAATTTAGAGTTATATTTGAATGAATTTGTGCAAAAAAATAATGCCTTTAAAAAACCGCATCTTGTAATATTTGTAGTTGTAAACAACATGCTGACCATCAAATATACTTATAAATAAAAATTTATCAGGGTATAATACACCAAAAATGTAGGGTCTGATTATTGCCGGGTACAGTGTTTTTTGTTTTAGCTAAAAGATGATTTTTTGTAAATATTGGTTTTTTCCGGTAAATGCCAATATTGCTTTTCTTATATTAAACAAGTTCTACAACAGCAAAAATGTATGTAAACCGCATGATAGAGAAAATTTCCGCCGTGCAAAGCTACCTTTCGTGCGTATATTACTGCTTATAAAAACTCTTGGATGAAAAACAAAGGCTTTTAGCTTTGGACTATATATGGTAACCACGTGGTATAAAAATAAAAACAAAAAATCTACAAAAAGGAACAAAACATAAAGTTATATGTATTGATACATAAAAACAATATTTTTTATAAAGAATTATAAGTATTGAGAAAGATACAATCTTAAAAGCATAATCTATCGCTGGGCATATATTTTTTAATTATAGTATACATTTGTGAATTTGTATTTTTTTTCAGATTTAGTTTTTTTTGCTAAGATTATTTAATATAAGGAAATTCTGTCAACGATTTACAGAATAAATACATTTGAACTGCCAAAAAATTACTTTTTTAATTTATAGTCTTTTTTTTGTTAGGTTTTTTACAGTACTATAATAGAAAAATATAAATAAAATACAGTGTAAAAAAATAAAACTATTTTGACAGAGAATAAAATCACATGAAAAGGTTTCAGTAGCACGAGATTTTCACTAAAACATATTAGAAACAGAAAACGAGCCCAAAACAGTATACTAATTGCAAATAGTTTGATAAACATCAACTTGTTTTCCGGTGTCTTTGTACAACGTTCCTTGTAGGAATTATTGGTGTTAACAATATGACTCAAGCATGATTAAAGGACATAAATAAGTTTTTTTGGGCGCGGCCATTACAGAATTTTTATAAGCAAGGCTTTTTATTAAGAACAAAACCTTTTTATTGCAACTGCCAGCATATTGTCGCATAAATTTACAAAAATTATATTTTTTTGCATATATAAAATATTTTTAGTTTTTGGTGCAGCAAATTGCATAATATTTTGTATTTGTACACTTTTTACCATCAAGTTGTATTTTTATAGCGCTCTGCTTGTTTTTTTTTTTCGCCGTATGTATAGAAACGATACCAAATCATAATGTATTGTGTTAAAAAGATTATTTGATTTATTATGGATAATAAAAAAACTAAAATTAAACTTTTTTTGCATAAAGGGTTGTTAAATGGGTTGGCATTTTTGTCAGCAATGCCAGTTTTAAAAAAAACCCTGGCATGTATCCGTCACTATAAAAAACATAAGACATTTACTAAATATTAAAAAGCAAAACTTTAAGCTAATAATAATCAGTTCTTTTGTTAAAAAAATATTTATACAAATATAATTTTATAAAAATGCATATATATATTCTGTGAAAATTTAAAAAATTAAAATCAAAAAAACGATGTCTGATACAAAGAACCTTGTTGCCTAAAATGCAACGGTAAAAAAATGCAGGGTAGTAATATACTTACATTTTTCTATAGAGCACATGGTTATTTTTGTACAAAAGTCGACCAATATATGAAACTATACAACAATACAACATATAAAATAAAATATTTATATACACTTTTAGTTTTGTTTGCGAAAATTTTATCCGTTTATCATGTAATACGAAATTCAAAATAAAAAACTGGTTTTTCAAATTTGCGAATATTTGGACTCCCTAACCTTTAACTGTAAAAAAAACTAAAACGAAAAAAAGACAATAAAATACTTCATATACATGGGCGTCAGCAAGATTTTTTTCAGCAGGGGCAAAAAAATTAAAATGACATTTAGACACAAAAAAAAAAACATTTCCTAGTTTGGAATATTTTTTTAAAAATTTTGCACTTTCTAAATATTTTAAGATATTTTATTTTTACTGCCTAGGGGGGGCAAAAAAATCTTCTACGCTTATATCAGCGCAAAAATTTTTTCCAGAGGGGCAAGTGTCCCCCTTGTTCCCCTCCTGACGCCCATGTTTATATATATGTTTCTTTATTTTTATTGTTGTATAATTTTAATAAAAAGTTGCAGTTGTTTTATTAACAACTTAAACCAAATTAAAAGACTATTACGCAGGAACTAGTATATCCTTTAATCAAGTTTAAAAATGGCTGTAATATTTCTAAAGAAATAAGAGATTTATATAATTCGGCTATAAAGCAACGAATAAGTCTATAATATTAAAATTACTTTTTTTTGGAAAAGGTATAAGTTTTCGTCATATAAACTATGTTAAGTGTTAGCAATGGCAATTGGCTATGTAAAATTTTGCTTGTCAACACAATTTGCTTATTATAATATCATTCATGCTTTTTTGTTTTACAAGCACACTAAGCATTAAATAAATAAGAAGTTGTCTTATGGTTATAGCAAAATTATTTTGTTTTTTATTATTCTAGATTGTGTTGTTCTTCTAAGGTATATTGATACCCAAACCTTATTTGGATCCCCAAAAAGGGAATACATGTGCAGATAATAAAAATAAAAGGCTAACTAAAAATAAAAAAACCACGTAAATATTTGCAAAAAGACAGGTAGACAAATATTATTCTATAAAGTTTTGTTTAATCTAGTTGTACTATAATGCTTTTTTTTATATTTTTTAATGCCTTGGTTTTTGTATTATTGCATTTAAAAAAAGAAAAGGAAAAAGATTGACTAAAATATTTTTCCAATTTATTCTTTACCAAATTAAGGACAACTCAGCGACACACTCAACTCGGACACGATTAATAAATTTTTGGGGTCTTGACAGTCAGTAAAAACAAGATTGCTGGAGAAAGAAGATTTGATAAATTAAAAAACAAAAAAATATATATGTATAAATTGTATTTAAAACGGATTGTACAAGTTATTTCATATAATGTTTGTATCTGTGTAATCTTTAGAAAATTATAAAACATTCAAATACTAATTATTAAGATAATTCTACAGCATTTTCTAGTAAAAGCAGATAAATTCAAAAAAACGCATTAGCGGTAAAATGGCAGTCTTTACTGAGTTGTGAACTAGAGAAACCTGGCCGGGGTGCTATCGATCATTCGGGGTTCGGGTTCGGGCCGAGTCGAGTCGGGTTTCAATTTAGTTAATGCCAATCGGATATTGATTTTCTGAGTGAATAAGAGTCAAAAAATATTTTATCCCGTGACTTTTTTCCTTACTGTTTTTATAATGTTTTTTTTTTACTTGCAAATTTATCAACATAACCTGTACAGCATAACTACTAATTGAAGGGACCCTTTTGTTTTTTGTCATTTATATCGTAAGAACTTCCTGTAATTATATACTGTAAAACATATTAAAGAAAGCAGTGCAGAAATTTAAAATAAAAAGATCATGTACAGTAAAACCGCTTGCATCTATAAAACCAAAACAAAACTCTCCTAACAAAAGTTTAAACAAACGATTTAAATGTGAAACCACAGGGAATAAGGTTGAGTTTAGATAAGGACTAGAAATCCGTTAATTACTACTTAATTGCTGTTCTTATGATAAATATACAAAAAATATCCCATTTTGTAAAAAAAACTTACGATTTGCAAACTTTGTTTACAATGTAAATAAATATATTTTTTCTTGTTGAATACAGCTGTAAAAAATGTATGCGCCAATGGCAAAAAAGATATTCTTATTGTTTTTTTATGATGAGACTTTTCTTCAATAAACTACCAAAAATATATTGGTTTTTCTTTCTTTGGAACGATAAAAAAAATATTATATCAAAACAGAGTAGAGAAGAGGAGCTCCGAAGTTTTTGCACTTTTAGACAAAATAAAAATACTTTTATGTTTTTCTAACCGTTTGATTTGCACTGAATATGCCAATGCGCAGTTTTGTACAAAAAAAATACTTTAAAGCACATGCACAGGGTTGCACCAGTTTGACCATTTATACCTCTTTATTGGCAAAAATTTTAAAAAAAGACCATCGGTTGAAACAATGCAAGCACAATGAATAAAATGGGTATGATATACATCTAGAACTAAAAATAATGTATTTAGGTTTAAAACACTAGAAAAAGAAGTTTAAAATCATTATTTAAGTCTAGGCAAGATAAAATATTGATATTAAAAGATAATATTGATTTCTGTCTAAATAGATAAAAACAATGTAAATCTACAGGGCAGTTAATCATTTTGCAGAGTTGTTAATACTGAACAAAATTGTTAGTCATAAGAAAAAGATTTAAAATAAACTTATTTTGATTTATTGTCAATAATTACACTATAAAAATGATTTCTAGAAAGCATGAGATTTATAAGGGCATAAAAAAATATTATTTATTTAAAAGCTTATGGCAGAAATATCACTTACTAAATGGGTACGCAAAAACGCTTTTCTCGTTTTATAATTACACTGCATGAATTCATTTTGGTTTATATTTTTATAGGCCTTTTTTTTGCAACCTCTCATCTCACTTTGTATTTACAAAGATACAAGTTACAGTTCTATTAAAAAAGCGCAAACCTGACTCACATCAGTATGATTTACTAAATTGAAAGCCAATTTTTGGAGCCTTTGTTACAATGGATAATAAAAATACCAAACAAAAAACCAGTGGTGTGTCTGGTTTGCATATGAAACGATTTCTTTTAATTTTTCAATTTCTTTTGATCAAAATTTATTTCTTTTTTCACCCCTAAAATCGGTTCTTTTAAGAAACAGCTCGGCACTAATTTCTTTTGATTATACCCTTATGGTAAGCTATTTTGAATGGACAAAAGAACGGGTGGATTCACTAATCTCATTTATGAATAAGGCATCCAAAGACAAGAAATGGGGATGCATAAAAGCAGATTTCAATAGGATAAACAGTTGCAGCGCCACCAAAGTTATATTAAAGAATAAACGGTCTAAGATTGCCAAAGAATGGTACTGCTTTTTTTTTGGTACGCTCCTGGAAGTTCTGGTACCCTGTATTTTTAGGCCTATACATAAAAGACTTATTTTATCAATAGAGCTAGATAAATTTAAAAATAAACAATGAATTTAAATAAATAAATATAAAAAAAAATCTTAAAAAAAATAACTTATAAAACTTATTGAAAAGTAATATTGTAAAAATCAATCTCAAAAGGCATATCTATACAACACATAATACTCTTCAGAGGCTTACTTTTCTGCAACCAGACATTAAATGCATCTTCTCCATATTTTTTTCATAAGCAATATTCATCCAGATGCGATGGTAACAGATCAATAGATGTGCCTCGTCCTCTTGGAAATATATGGTTTTTTGGCGTGGCCCTATTTGTACTCTATTCTTTGAGTATGCGCCTTGGTGAGCGGGTCCACGAAGTTTTCCTCGTGCACTACAACTTTATGGCTAAATCTCATATCATTAAATTCCCTATATGCCCGCCAGCCATCACTTCTTTTTACACGTACCAGGTGCGACGTTGTTAATCTATAAGGGCATGTAATATCTCACGATCCCTTTTCTCCACAAAAAACATCCTTATCTCATTTGTGTCACCTGTGAGTATCCTAAATACCTGCGGCCCCGTAACCCTGGAGCCAAAGTTTCCCTCGCCTTTCTTCTTTTTTGTTATCTGTTTCAGGCTTGATGTCATCCAAAAGCAATCTTCCCTTATTATTCTTACGCTTCCGTATAAAGATACTGGCCTCTTCTGTAACGATACAATCCACTCCACCAGTTTTTCGGCTTTTTAGCCTGTCCATTACTATCACCTCACGAATTTATGAACACCAATCTACAATCGTCTTTGAACTGCTTATCTTGTATATTTTAGCATTTCTATTAGTCTGTTTGTAGAAATATAATAATATCAGTTTTAACCTTTGTTTATACGAAATTCTTTGAGTAGCTCTTTAGTTCCCTTTCGTTATGAAAAATGTCCCATGCAAAGCGAAAATTCAAATGTGCAGGAGGAGCAGCTTAATAAGATGCTTTTAATACCATCCTTCCAATTTTTACCTTTTAATTTTGTCGGGCCTTCACATTTGATGCAAGGCCTTTTTATAGGTTTGCTTACGGCTTCGTGTTCTTGTAATATTTTTGATGGTTTTTTGGGGAGATGATAAGATTTTTCCAATAATTTCTGGATCCATTTTAAGTGTATTTAATATCTATATTTAACTCTATTGATAAAATGGGTCTTTTATTTATAGGCCTAAAAATACAGGGTACCAGAACTTCCATCAGGGTACTAAAATACAATAGTACCCACAGAAAATAGGTTGAGGCAGTTGCTTGTTAATTCATCTGGTGCAGGGAATTCTAGTGTTGAGACATTTATAGAATCAGTAAACAATGGGATAACTGAGGCACATCCGCATGCAAGTGTTGTCATGTCACCGCAAAGGGAAGAGTTGCTAGGCCGTATTTTGATAAGAGTTTGTCGACTTGTAAATATTTTGTTAACCCATGTGATCTTAAGAAATTAAAAAACCTATTGTAATATCGTGTAAAAAGAAACCGACTAAAGGTAAGATAAACAAAGATCAGAACAAATTTGACACAATTAATGATTTTATTTTCGAGCATATCGAACAGAGGAATGCGATTATCTCTGTGAATTTACATGAAAATGCATTCAAATACTTGAAAACATGAATTTGGAAAAAAAGCATGTATTTTAAATCTTAAGAAATTCTAGGCGAAGCAAAAAAACGCAAGGTGGTTCGTTTAATGCGCTGTGAAAGAAGAATTGATTATTTAAAATATAAATTATCCGAAATAAATAAAAAATAATTAATGAAAAAACATTATATTAAAGTCTTTTTGCTGAAAACTAAAAGAAAACGAGCACAGTTGCATATTTTTTTAAAACGAGTAACATAATAGTTTTAGAAGTTCACTTTGTACTTATGGACAAAATGCTAAAGGCACAGAGTAGGGGTCTTAAGCAAATGATGCAGAATGCGTAACCAAAAGATTTTTTTTTTTTGAAAATTGATTTGAGTATAATATCAATAAACAGGTGCTTTCCTGAAAAAAACTGCAATAAAAAATAAAACAAAAACTTTGAGTTAGCTTACGTATGCAATAGTTCTCTATACAGAAAAAAATATTTTGTGGTTTTACATGTAAAATAGGTCCAATTTAAAATTAAAGACACAATAATTCAGTTTATGGAATTTCATGTATTTTTATAATAGTTTGTTGTATTTAATTTTTTTAAAAATAAATAGTTTTTATATATATTTAAGTTAAGTAATATTTTTTTTCCTCTTCTAAATAATTATATACAATTGTAAAAATAACTTTGTTAGAAAAGTGCAAATCTACCATTTGTAGAATTTACGCCCCATATATTTTACTTTTTTAATAAGAAGGGAAATTTCGTTCTTTCATTTTATTATAGCGCGTATAAAAATAAAATTTTTGTGAGATAAAAAATATTAAAATCGGAGCATCACTTATCATTTAACATAAATTAGTAAAATTTAATAATTATACTTTAACTTATTTTTCGTATAATTAGTAAATTTTCCTAGTATGGCATTAAACCTAATGCAAACAAGATGCACAAAACATAAAAACTGTGCGATGCTTTATAAATAGAATGTTCTAAATTACGCCGTTCATATCAAAAATAACAGCTTATATAAATATTTTTTTGATTTTTTTTTCTTATTATTCTCGTAAATCTTTCTAATTTAGCTTGTGACTACTTTAAACAGTTGGCATTAAAGTGTTGTACTGTTTGCAATATTTAATTACAAAAAGTAGAAAAATTTACGCCATTTATAACATAAAAGAAAAATTTAATAAGCTTATCCATAAATATTTTTTTTATAAATGACGTAAAAATTCTATTTTGAAAAAAATGCAGTAAACAGTACTACCAATTGCTTTTGCTGTTATAACGCAGTTGTAATTATTTATTTAGTGTAATTATGCGATTTAAAAGTAAAAAGTAAAAATATATTAATTAAATCAGCTTTTATATTTTAAATGGCAGAATTTCGCTAGTATTTAGTTGCAACTAAACAGCAGTAAATTTTGGGTTCTACTGTTTGATTAATTAAAATAAATGCAATTAAATTGACGCCGTTTATAAAAACATAAGGTTTTTGTAAATCTATTAAATTTTATTTGTTTTCCAATGGCATAAAATACCTTAGTAATAAATTTTCCTTATTAAAAGCAGAAAATCTAGGAATAAATGCAGTTTGCAGTTTTTAAAATAAATACCTGTTAAATTTTTGCTATTTAAAAAAAAAATTAAAAATATATGAATTAAATATGTATTTTATGTTACAAATGGTATAAATTTCCCTAGGTATTTTTTTTGCAAACACTGCAAACAATAAACACATAATTCCTACAGTTTGCTCTAATCAAAATATAAAAAAAAGGGAATTAGCGCCTGTTATAAAAAAAATATTTTTAAAACCCTTATTTTTTGTTATAAGCGGCGGAAAAAATCCTAAGTTTATATTTTATTTACTGAAATCAGCAAAACTATACATTTGCATGTTGCTGTAATAAATATACAATACTAGGACAATTAATGCCATTTATTATATATTAGACGAGTTTAATTTTTTGATCTCTACTTAATTGTTTTACAAATTGCTTAAACCTCCCATATAAAACAAAAAAAAAACATCTTTAAACGGATGAAACATTAAATATTATTGTTCGATCAAATCAAAATGAAAACAATGCGTTAAATATACGCTTTTTATAACAAAAACACAAAAAAATAACTAAATGTATCTTAAAGTTTTATTTTTGTTATAAAAGGTTGCAAATATTCAACTTTTACATGTTGGTTACCGCAACAGTAGGACTCAATGTGATATACATTTTCTGCGCTTTGAATGTCATATTAAATGGATTTACACCATTCAAAAGAAAAATAAGTTACAAAAATAACAAAAAGAAATTTTTTATATTTTAAAAATCTAAATTATCGTAGTAATAATATAATTATCTGCAAACAGCGTAAAATACATTTACTTCTGTGCTTAAAAATAAATACAATACTAGACAAACTTTATGCCAATAAAAATTTAAAAGACGGGTTTTTTTGTACCGGTTTTTCTTTAGATTGACATATATTTCCGAATATTAAATTAAAAGCGAAAACAGTAGATCACGCTAAGTCAGCTTGTTTTCAGTAGAAAAACGTGTAAATGTAGGATATTTTAACCATTTATAAAAAAATGTAAAAAAAAACATTTATTAATCTTTTCTTGTTTGTAATAAATATCGATAATTTTACGTGTATTACATTTTGATGCTATCGAACAATATGACTTGATATTCCATCTGTTTAGTATTTTTTAAATATATTAAAAAAACTTTTGGATATGTAAAAGAAAAATAAGTAAAAATAAAATCATTAAATTCGGTCTTTTAGTAAAAAAAAATGATATTTTTTCTGCTAGTAAATTGTAAACAACTATAAACAGCAGGTCTGTCATTTTCTGTCGTTTGCAGCAATCGAAAATTAATCTTACGGAAATTCACGCCATTTATAACAAAAAATAAGGATTGCAAAAAAAAAGTTAAATTTATTTTCTAAAACACTAGCGTAACTATATATTTTTTTTTGTAATTTTGATTATAGCAAACAGTAGGACATAAAGTTACTACTTTATAGTTTTTTTTAAAAAAAAATAGGAAAATTTTTGCCATTTATAAATAAAAAGACATTCATAATTTTTATATTTGCACTATTTTTCTTCTAAAATAGCAAAAAATTCCTTTTATCTTGTTTAAAGCTGCGAACAGCATGTATTACCAAATTTTTATGTTTGCAGTACAAAATATAATACTAAGGAATATACCCCATTGAAAAACAAGCTAAATCAAATTTGTGCATTAATTCTGTTTTATTAAAATAAATGGCGTCAATTGCGCTTGTTTTGCATTTAAAGTATATTAACAACCAGGGCCTATGTTTTCTACTGTTTTTTTGCTGTAGGTATAATTTTTCAAGTTTATTTGTATAATTTAAACAAGAAAAAATAATATATATATTGCAAAGCCGTCTTTGGGTAAAAATTGACTTGTAACTCTCTAGTATATTTATAACTAAAAAGCATGTACTATTTACTTACTAATGTACTACGCAATCTAAAAAAAATACCAAGTAAGTTTAATCCATTTATTATATACAAGAACGATTTAATTTATTTTACGTTTTTTTCTTTAAATATTAAATTCGCTAAACATGCAAGATTCTTCATATGTTAAACTGCTAGAGATACAATAATGTAATATTTATAAAAGAGTGAATATGTTTTCAATATTGAATTTTACGGATTAAAGCAAATGTCCGCTATAAAACGACTTTCTTTAACAAGTAAAAGTATCCAAACAAATTAATTAAACTTAAATAGAAATTGTAAAGTATTGTAATCGTAAAAAAACGCAAAAAAAACAATTGTATTTACGTTTAATAAAAGTATTTTTAATTGATAACTATGTCACATTTCTAGTACAATTCTATTTCTCCAGTTTTTTACTGCATTAGTAACATTGTTTGACCTTTCACTTGCCTCAGTATCATGTTCCACGTCTTCATGGGACAGAAATATTTCAACAAAACTAATATTTATTGTATTATCTTTTTTATCTCGGTTCAGGTTCTAGCGCAATATGCCCGGTATGCCCGGCCGGCCCAGTCGCCCGGTAGCCAGTATATTTTTTATTTTGCCTGTACATACTAGGGCTAGGCCGGACCCGGATTCCGCCACGATTTTTGCTTTTTTTTGTCCGGGTCCGGGTTTTGGAGATAAATTTTTGAAAAAAAAAGAATCAAAAAATGTGTAAAATCGCTCGTAAAACGATTGTTTTGCCATATTCTGCCTGATAAACATCAACTTAATACATAAAAAAAATAAAAGCGTTGAAGCACGACTTTTTTCTTTTTTTTTTTTTGCAAATTTTTCGCTTGAGTCATACCGGCCGGTTTCCGGGCCGGAAACCCGAAAAATTGTCCTGGGCCGGGCCCAGCCCTAGTACATACCGGGCTTTTTTTACTTTATGTGTATTTTTTTAAGTTTTTATTTTTCTGTGCAATTTTATCGTTTTATAAAAACTTTTTTATAATAAATAAAACACATTTTTCAAAGATAATTTAATACACATAGGGTATACATAAAAATACGCAATAAAACAAACCTTAACACTTTAACTATTAAGCTGAAGCTCAATCGCAGTTGAATGTCTACAAAAAGCAATTTTATTCTTGGTTTTGCAATTAACCTTTTATATAAGTTTACAAAAAATTTTTATTTAGATATATTTATTATCTACTTTTTATTTTCATTTTACGCCACAGAAAAACTTCTGTATCATATTTTTCATATGTAAAAAAAATTGACTTAGGATAAAAAATGTGCAAATCATGTATAAAAAAGGCTCAATGCACAAGCTGTATTTCATATGAAGCATAAACTTAAAAAACCTGGAATTTGTTATTTTTGCTTTCTCGTTGTATAAAAAGTAAGAAAAATTATATAAAAAACAAATTAAGAAGAAAATATTCAATTGCAATGTGTAGGAGAATATCTAGTAAAAACGTATCTCGTCAGCTTACATATAAAAAAAAGTAAAATATTAATCCGCGCGCAAATCGAGATATAAATGTCGATAAACTACTTTATAATGCGAAAAAAGCTATTTCATATATAATAAGTAGCAAAACAAAAGAAAAACGGCATAAAACTATATTTTAAAATATTATATTGTAAGTGAAAATATTTTAAAATTTCATAGA
>JAQFYM010000625.1:0-55624 GCA_034694785.1 Agrenia bidenticulata | reverse complement strand
GACAGACAGACAGACAGACAACACGGGGATCACATAAGCCCTGACTCGGGCTAAAAAGAGCCAAGGTCAACCTCGGCACAAGCTAGGAATTTTAGAACTATAGAATAGAAACGTGTTAGTGTACAATAGTGTACATTGTACGTACAAAAGGGACTAAATCCAAGTAGTATGAGTTGGCGATTGTATCTTGTGACTTTCGCCATGTCTATTCCCCACTTCATTCAACTACTTGGCCTCGGTGAGTGTGCGTGTGTGAGAGCCCCCTCTTCTAAATTACACTCTCCTCCAGCCTCACAGAAGTTTCAAAATTTTCAAATATCAACATATCTTTTCCGTAAGTTTCTATTTACATCTTTACATATTATTTAGTTATACAAGGATGAAGTGTTGATTGTAACTTCAATTAGAGAAGCATTACCAACGACGCTGAAGCTGAAGGATAGTTTAGTATATTAATAATATTAATTATAGCTTTCCTGGAATTTTCGATGGCCTCGCCTCGACTCGACTAACTCCGGCTTTTGAAACGCTTGGAATTATTTAAAAGTTTTGTTTAGTTGTTGCTGTTATTTAAATATAATTTGTACTTTGAGCTTATAAATAGTCAATAGGGCCTCTTGACGCGATCAAGGTTACTTATTGCATTTATTCAATTACGTGATAGATGCAATATACGTAAGCAATTTCGTTAACTATAACTTAATCTCGTGTATTGACTCTAAAATGCTTCTCAATTGACCAGTGGTTGATCCGAGTTATTCATTTAAATTACATGGCATAGTATCATCGTCTGCGTCTCTGACCTGGCGTTAGGCGTCAGCTCAAAGAAATCAAAATTTTACACCATGTTATCAATAGATTTTAATATTATAATTACCCTGTTGTGTTCATTAAGGCAGTATAGTTAATTATTCAGGGGAACTGCTACAACTAGTCGTCAATAGTCAAGTGGCTTGACTCAAGTCAAGCATAATAAAAGTTCTACTTATGTTGGCGTTGCAAGGCAAGAGGTCAACTGAATATTTGTCAGCAGGTCAAAAAACCAGAGATTACGAAGTCGAATAAATAGTTTACTAACTGAATAGGGCATGGAGTTCTTTACAGTTTAATGAGTAGTAACTCAACATAGATTTGAGCATGTATTTAATTATTTCGCATTTAAAAAAAATGCTAAATCAGCATAGTGAGCATAGCACAATATCCAATCGTCAATGAACCACTTCTGATAGCAATTTTTTTTAACATTTAAGCTTCCATGTTGAATAGGAAGTAGTGCATGGATATTTAATGGATTGTAATTGGGATCTCTGTATTCTGTAACTGCAATCAAGGTCTTCGTCTTAGTGACTCCTTAAGCTAGCCTACCTGAGGCTGTTAGTGTAACCTTGATCCTGAAATTCGTAAAACAATAAGAATTTGTCCACCTTAATCTGCTTTACACTTTAAGTGGATGACTAACTGGGTAAATGGTTCGTATCCGTTTACAGCAAAACAATTGAAATTAATTAACAATTTTAAAGTAAGATTAGATAAACTCATTCGATAGAAAATTAGTTGATCTCATATCACTTGTGTGAAGTTGTATGACAAGGACGAGTAGAATCTTGAGTTTCACAAAAAGTCGTAGTTTACACTTACAGAATATTTGTTGGATTCTATTTATGTAAAGTTTATATCATGAACATGAATATTCATTCTTTGTCCTTGCCCACGACCTAAGTCTGGGCCTGGACAAGGTTAAATTAGGTATTGAAGCGGTTCGTTGCGGACCATGTAAAATGGCATATCACTGGGTTACATTTTAATTACTTCCATGTATGCACTATGCAGTATGCAGTTTTTACTTCTTTCAAGTTTCTTGATTAAGAGTTAAGAAGGAAACCGGAACAGCAGGAGCCAGAAAAGCCGACATGTATGCCAAAAAAAATTAGGAAGGGCTCCATTCAGAACGGAAAAGCGTAGAATGCCGTAGGAGATGTTTAAAAATAAATTTTGGTTTGTTTCAAAATCTAGAGGGGTACAGGGCCAAAGTGCTATATTAGTAAATACGGGTGTGTGTTAAATTCAATGTACAAGAATTTAATAGACAATTTACTACGTTGTATTTTTATATAAATTTGCGCAAAGCTCAAAAGTCAGGTTTCTACGTTTGTATTGCCTATGGGACTTCTCTGGGTAGCTAAAAAAATCGTCAATAATTATGGCTTAGGCTAAGTCGATTTTTCTTAACCCTCAACTACCTTTGTTTTTATTTTTTATTCACAGTGATTAGCAAGGGGATTTGCATATGTATTAGATTTCTTGTCTTATAACATTGCATTTGGTTAGTTATTTAGCTTTAGTTAGATGGTTTGGTGGTTGTGCTATCTGTTCTGTATTTATACAAACTTGATGGTGCCACGAAGTCGGGGATACCAAGTGACTTGGCAGCTAAAGCTTCTCGATATATACCTACGATAATTTTAGTATTGAATATCTTCCAAAAAGTTGGATATAGTGAAAGTGTAGGTTATCTTCAAATTCTAGTTAAGCATAGGCTACGAGAGACAGAAGACCGGACAGTTTGTCTGATGCCTTTCAATTTTAAGGGAAAAGTAAACTATTATAAGCTTATCAAGAAGGTGGTGTAAAGTTGTTATGGAAAATTTTTACGAGAAACAATCTACAAAGTTCTTGTGAAGCATAATGGAGTACTCAATTATATTTTTTTATTGATTCAGCGGTCGTTGAAGACAGTCGCTCCAGTCCAGCGGACATTTCAGGTCATTATAAATTAGCACCTTTTTGTTTTCGCTAATATCAGATAATTCCTTATGAGTTACTTGAGTTAAGTTAGCATTGTAGCGTGCGATGTGTAGAGGAAGGAGAGTTGCATGTTATTATGCTAATATTACCGGGAAAGAAGAATACTTGAAATTAATTTTGCAGATCTCAATTGTACCGATTTTTTTGTTTTTCTAGGTTGATTGATTTCTTGCAAGAGGGGAGGCTTACAATTCTGATCCGTCGAAGAGAGTATGATTCTGGTTCGCCTTCTAAACAGTCCAGTCCGCGTTGGATTGACCACAGTTTCTGTATGTATTTATTTAATAATAATTATATGGGTGTTGATGAGTATCTTATTCGAAGTTTAAATTTGAATTGTTTTTTATTTCTGCCAGAACGGAGTTCGAGGTGATAGATGGGAGAAAGTCTCCTTCGCCACAGCTACCATTTTTGCCTGTTTTGGGATCGGGATGTCGACCATGGGACTCACCCAAATGGCGAGCTACCGGAACACTCATAAAATCCAATGATCCTTGCATGTCAAATTTTTCACTATTTTGCCAGTTGTAACTGACAAAATAAACTGGAGAAGATGGAAGCAGCGGCATTTTTTACCCAAACCCTGAAATGTATAAGATCGGTTTAATTGTTAATGAATTCGTAAACGAAAGCGCTCAAAATTCTTCTACATTTAAGCTGTTTGGAATTTAAAAATCTGATTTCTGCCTGCTTCTAAACGCCATTAAGTTTTGCACTTTATGGAAATCATGGGTAGGATTATGCATGTAACGTAACTATGAGCTAAACCAACTACAGTAGTCGAAGACGGAATATTCTGTATTTTGAGCTGTTTTCGTTTTCAGAGCAAAGACATGAAGCTAGTTTTCTCGGAAATATGTAAAATAAATATGATATAATGGAGCTACAGTAGTAATATAATAGATTTTACGTTAGACGTTTTGTATGAGGAGCAATTGAAATTGTTAATTGATGAAATGCCGAATCCCAATTCCATTTCCAGAGAGGGCAAGCCCCGTGTCAAAATCAAGCGTGTAGCTGTGCTAAGTTTACTAATATCTATTTTAAATGTAGTATTATGAAGTTCAAACGAAGCTTGCAATAAATACAGGAGAATGTGAATTGAGGAAGACTGCATTAATCAGTTACAGTTTTTTTGTGAGAGAGATGCCTTTATTTTAGTCCTTGTTGTGTATCTGGGTATTATTGAGAGACGAATAAACTGAGTATGTTTTATGTATAAATAAAAAATAGCTGAACCATTTCTGTTATTTACCTTTAGTCATAATAATGTAGGGCTTATATAATTGTAGGATGTCTGTCAAGTTCGTCTTCAAAAACGTGCAAATTAAATAGTTGTCTTCGCAGTTTAATGTTAACTGTAGGCTTTCTAAACAAATATGTACGTCATTAATCTTTCAATAATTCAGGGCAACAATAATGAACTCATTTTACGATACATTTTTATTAATCAGTAATTCCGCCTCGAGCAATCATCTATGATAAACAGCAACAAGATTTAAAACATACATATATATATGTAATTTTTTAAATGGCTATGCAAATAGCAATACATAACACCCAAACGTTTGAATCATCACGAGATAGATAGAGTTGAAATCTGGAAACAATATAACTCGTTCCTACTAATTCTTAAGACTTTAAATCGCTTTAATATCTCACCGCTAATCATTACTAAAATGCCAAGGAGTCGCAAAAGGTAACAAGAGGTATATAGTGTCCTGACTTGAGTAAAAATTCACAAGATTCGTTGAAGATTTTAAGATTTCTCCCTCCAATTTAAGACAGGATTGATTGTTGTTTTATAAGTCTTATTGTTGGATATAATACGACTCGAATTGTAAGTGAAAGCTAAGGCTACGCTACCTGCTGAAACGAAGTATGTACACATGACAAGATAAACTATTAGCCGTTCGCTTTTCTGAAAACTTGAATACAATCTAAAAATAGCGATTTGACAAAAAAGTACTTTTGTATATTCCCTAGCTGGTATAAGCGAGTTTACTTGTTACTTCGTATGATCGATTCATTTGAACTTGTTCGTGTACATTATGGTTGTTTGTAACTAATTAGTAACTTATAAACCTTCCACGTTTGTTGTACAGCAGCAATTCATATTTATTTATAGAGTTCAATGCATTGCTACCTGTTTAAATTACTTTTTTGAGGCTTGTTTTTAAATACTTTTGAAACTTTAAAGAGTGGGGAGATTTTTGTTTTTTTCACCCTATCCAGATTTTCCTCCAGATCAAATTTTAGCATACAACAAGCTCATGGAGCATTAATTTGATTTCCCAACTTGAATTGCCGATCATTCTCAAAGTACCGATTTCTCCGTTTAGCCCAATCCAAAATCCAGCAGTGCTTGGTTACCAATTTATTCATTCTATTCTAGAATCTAGAATACATGTAAGATTATCCTTAAGCAACTTCAAGTAGCTTCACATGTCATCTTCTTCTACATGACAGACTCTATCGACTTAAAGGACTTTGCCTTCTATTGTCGACATTACTTTGTTCACTTCATATACAGGCTATGTTTTTAAACTCCAAAATAACAACGGATTACTCTGTTTATCTAATATGTCGTAGGGTACAGAGCTAGGATCAATAAATTATCGATTTACACTACTTGATACTGTCATCACATTCATGACTTCGCACCCCCTGCTCAATCAATTAAAGCTACGGTTTATCATTCTCACTCTCATGGCATATTAACCAACACACTACGCGAATAAAAACCTCCTGTTAGTTTTCTCTGCTACTTCTAGTTAGTTCACCCAGGTACAGTACACCAATGACTGCTTATAACTCCAGACTTATCCGTTTCAATTCAAATCCAAAAACGATTCTCTGCGTCCCAGTTATCAGTCAAACTTGTGATGATTTCAATTGAAATTCAGGTTTACCACTATTCATTCTTCCTTAAGATTCTTACCGACCTAATTAAATACTGCAATTTACAAGGATAACTCTGGAGCCAGTATAGCACCGAGAGTTAACTCGAGAAAAACAATATCAATATATTCTAACTGTTATCTTCTCGATTTAAATAATTTCACATTCTAAATAGTCTGATTCCATCGATGATACATACGTAGCACTATATACTCATACTGCTTTACATTTATCCAGATACAACACTAATATCCAGTAGAGGTTAACATACTTCATTGATGACAGATTTTCATGCTACAATAAGCGGCTAAGTTTAATAAGTTTTTAAAGGATTCGTTTAATAATGAAATGTTTTAAATTGACTATTATCAATTACCTAGTCTTTATAGTAAACTAAAATATATTAACTTCCAGAAGGAAAAATAATATTAGCTACAAGAACAATATAGAAGAACTGTCTACTCACTACATTTACAGAAGAAAATGTAAGACCGGTACTGGTACTCAATTAAGATGGGTCCTGGATCTAACTAAGTAATTAATTGAATTAAATCAAATACCTGCAATGTATGAACACATCTATACTATTTAAATCCTCATTTAACAAAATAATATTAATTAAAACCATCAGCAGAAAACATGTAGTTTGATGTAAACCATGTGCAGTTAGTTTAGCTTAGCTAATTTACACTGAGTAACAAAATCCAGAACTGAAAAACGATAAAATTCAATTAAAAAATTGAAGAATTCAAATTTGACCTAACCAGGCCAAAAAATTTCCTGTCCTCTCTCACATTTGTGCTCGTGAGTTTCATTGTCCTTGATACAGAAGAGCATCTTTCAAAACACTTCTTTTAAAACAATTTTAGGATATTTTTCATTGTTTTGTAGTCACACTCCGGCATATTGATTAGAATCGGAGGCTCGAGATAATAATAATTTTGTAATATATCTACTGACTTCAGTTTTCTAAGCATTTACTTTAAGACATTGAACTACATGGGAGTCTAGGAGATCCCATTTGTGTTACCACGCGATCCAGCCACTGAAGAGGCCCATTAAGGTGTAATTCAATCCAGCAAGGAGTAGACGTGACCGTCTGTCGTCTATAACCATTTGAATTTACATTATCAAACTCGAACATATTATGATTATGAAATTCAAAACCAGTCGAATGTCGACGTACCTGTACTCCGCACCCCAGCCCTTAACAAAGGACATTCGAATGGTACACATTCGTGTAAGCAAGTAAACAGCCTCAAATCCCTGAGATACCGACTGAGAGAGGAGAGCTGCAAACTCTTGGTTGTTGAATATTTTCAAATTACATCCTATTTGCAGAAAACACACATAAATCATCTCTTATCCTTCCCCTAAATTCATTTTATTGTTCAAGGGAGTAGTGGCGATTTAACATAAAATATTAAGAAATCGTACATACCAGGAGGTATTTTGCAAACGGTTGCAGGATGCCATCCATATCTTTGGTTGCAGTTAGGAGATTGAACGAAAATCGCTGAGTCGCTCAAACACTCTGCGAAGACCTCTCCTCCAATATAATAAAGTCGAACGCCTTTCCCAATGTGCCTTCTCGTTTGCTCCACAACTACGTTACGGTTCACATTAGACAAGAGACCGAGACAGAATCTCTCCGAGTTGCTTGGATCTGTAAACATAATACAAGGAAGCGTAAAAAACTCATAAAATATAACATCTTACAACATATTTTCTTCTGACATTTTTTTCATCTCATTTCCTTCTCTTAAGCTCTAAAAAAATCTCTTCTCGAACACGTCATTTCAATGGCAGTTCACAAATATTATTTTTATTTTTACTTGATCTAAATCCTATCTATATTCATGACTCCATACATGGCTTCTAAAATTCTTCTAAAACCAAGCTACTTTCGACGTTCTATTTAATTTCCATTTCAAGCCTACAAGATAACGACGTCAATTTAAGTGGATTCTGCAGCTCCAGACTAACAAGGAGAAATTCAGAAAATCATCCATACGTTTTTACCAGCTAGCTTACGTTGCAAAATTTTCACTGGGTGGGTACAATTTTGAATCAATTCGAGTCGAAACTTACCAGTAAATCCATCAACTACTATCGAGGGCTGAGACGCCTGAAATGTTTCTCCAACTCTGGTTCCAAGTTCGTAGTAGCAGATAGAGCACCAGAACGTTGGCTCACAATACATCACCGGTTGGGCATCCATAGAAGGACTTGGAGTGAATCGAGAAATGCCTATTCAACAAAAAATTCACTTCTTATAAATATAATCCAATAATAAAAATAATATAACGCTAACTCATAGACAAATTTATACTTGATAGCTTTTCAATCAATATTTAAATGTATAAATTATCCTCTCTTCAATTGAATATAAATTATCTCTACCCCTTTTCTATCTCTTTTTAAAATTTATATAACCTCGAAAAGAGGTTCTTGTATTTGTAACTGAAACTGATGTATTCAAGCTAATACCTAGCTTAATTTGTTAACAAGTAATTAAGTTACACTTCCTCAGACACATTCGTTTCCCTACAATAGACTGGAGCCTGGAGGAAAACAAATTATTTACATTTCAGGAGTCACGACATTTCCCTCACCACCATAGACATATCAAAACACAGAAGGTCAAACTCATAAATCCAAATGGAAATTAAATTACACCCTTCAATACTCGAGCAGAATGGAATGCGCAGACTTGGAAACTCTTATACAAAATACTTTTGTGGTTACTGGTTAACCATCTTTAAAAATAGTCAATAGTCGATCCTCATAAATAACTTACTTTTTTTATTTTTAAACAATGATTAGTAGAGGTTCATACCCATAATATCTCCTTGATCCTGAGTATCACCTTCTTCAGACATGTAGCCAGGTGGAGGGGTTTCAGTAACGGGTGGAAATCCACTGAGTTCGAAACTTGTGGGAAAGCTCGCATTGTCTGGGATGGTATTGCCCAACTCTTCCAAGGATGGGAATTCTTCGACCATTCCATTAGCATGGCCATTAGAGGTGATGTTGTTACCAGGAATAGTGGTCGCAGATGTAGCTGAAGGACTGGAGTTTGGAGAGCTTCGATGAAGATGATTGTTGTTATTATTTGAATTGGGACTATTATTTGAATTATTTATCTGTGCTCCGCTCTGTCCATTCAGTCCATGCTGCTGTGAACACGTTTGATTCGCATTAGCATCAACCTCGTTAATTATTATGAGTCTGGGATTATTTACAACAGAAATGACAAGAGGGCCCTTGAAAGGGGTAGAAGTAGTATTATTAGTAGAATCAGTAGTAGTAGATGTGCACAAGTCATTAGAGTTACTCTCTTGTAGAGCAGCAGGTGTTAGTGCTCTGCTTAAGTCATTATTACATATAGTTATATTATTTACCGTAGCTGAGTTGGTTGAGCTGCCACCGTTATTACTTGTGGAGGAGTTGTTTGTTATAATAATCAGGTTTGAATTTGTGGAGTTCGAATTAGGATTAGCCGTCTGTTGCTGCTGCGGAGAAACACCCAAAAGGGTTCGGATTGAGGTAGGTGACTTTGAAACAGAACAACAAGAAACAGAAATTGAACTACTCACAGTGCCACTTCCAGTACTCGGCAATATACTCGAGAAGGTGCTGAGTCCAAGGCTGATAGAGCTCCCCTCATTCGCCCCACCGCGCGGTACCATTATCGGGGGCAACACCGGGTTTTCTATTTTCTGATAGTGGTACGGATTAATGCACACGTCTTCTAATTTCATATGGAAAGCGTACTGACAGCACTCAATCGACTTTAGTTCATGATGAGATTGCAGATCGGGCCAACGCCACAGCCGGCAGTAAATAAGATGAGGTAACCCCTTCCGGTGCGACACTTGCAGCCGACCATCCAAAGATCTAGGAAAAAATATAAATATAAATCACATAAATTTATTATCACTCTTCCATACTAAAATCCCATATCATTCTATGTCTTTTTCTAACAAAACCTATCGCTATCATCATTTCAAAAAGAAGAGGAATGAGCTCTCTGCAATTCAATCCAGAGTAATAAAACTTTTCAGAAACCCTCCCGTAAACAGCTCAATCCTCTCCACTTTCTCCACAATCCACATACCTCCATTCAAACAGAAATATCTATGTACTTCATAAAAATAAAAGCCTTTTATGTCCAACTCTATATCTACTACTCATACTACTACTATTACAAACACAGATTCTGGATTTATGTCCAACTTTCCCAGCTTTCTTCCAGCCTCTACAGTCTACATCTTAATGATGTAGTAATTCAACCAACCAAGATTTATCATCCAGTTCAACCCTTAATACTGAGCGACACTAACAGTCCCATAAACTTAAGGATTCATCTTTAACAAGTCAAAATGGAGAATTCAAGACCTTTCATTCACATTCAACTTCAACCCATCGATTCTCAAGCTGGAATCCAATTTACAATTGTCATAACCATTTTAGTCTAAACCCGGCTTGAAATTTCAAGAGATTCCCAGCTGCTATCCATCCAAGCTTGAAACCCGATTCAATGCCCGCATTGCATGTAGTTCGATGATTCAATTCAGTCCCTCGTAACAATGCCTATATCTACTAACGTATCTCAACTTCTGTAACTCGACTCAGAGTCAGCTTCATATCAAAGAAAACCGAAACTCCATGTTGAGCTTGTGAGCTTTGAGCATTTATGATTACCAGCTCCTTCGTCACCAAAGTAGAAGACGAAGCTGGATGTTTGATTTCAGTGCGTGACTTTAAGAATTCAGAAGTGTCAAATTATTACACTCACTCATAAATAATTATCACTTAAGAAATCTGAAACCAGTCTCTCCTCAGCTTTCATTATATAAAATCGTAAGATTGAAAGTTCTCAACTAAAACCACAACATGAACAAGAATATTCATGAACAAGGCCGAAGAATATTTACAAATTATACTCTTCCATTCCTTTTCGTTTATAGTCTGGTAATCGCCTACCCTACCTACTACCTACGCGTGTAGGAAGGATGTGACACTTCCTTCTCAAACTGAGAGAAAGAGCCAAACAGATTTGAAACATTTCAAAAGCTTACTTTCCTTTTTTCGGGGGGGGGGGGGTCTAGCTGGCTTTTCACTTGCTAGTTGGTACTCAAACACAGCAATTTTTACGACAAATTCACAGCATAACTAGCCAATAATGAAAAATTACAAATCCGTACGCCCATTCATATCGTCTTATTAACAAGCCTTACTGCTTTAGTAGATAGGCCGGGATGTATTGCTCACTTTTCGAGGAAGTTTACCCACATATCGGTGATCTAGTTCTATGGGTAATCCATTCAACTACATCGCATCGGTTTCGCAACAATACATGCAAGGACTCAAAAAGATTGTACAAACCAAAATCCAAAATATAGTGCCTGAACTCTGACTTTCCAAGAAAATATGTCAAAAGAGGTTTTAAGAATTGAGAGAAGTACAAAACATTTTCGTTCGATAATAAATGACAATCAAGTATGAACATTCGTCGAGTTGAATACGTCAACGTCACTAATCAAATGAAATCGATTACCTACACCGAGCTACACCTCTTGTCATCAAAGAATAAAATAAACATCGCACAAATTACAACTAGCAACAACTAGAAAAATCCTCCCATTCTCCACTGCAAATTCCAATAATTCCTCATAACAATCCATAAATTTCTTACGATCTTCCACCAACGAATCATAGTCAATCCGATTATTAAATACATGGCCATTCCTTATCAAAAGCATCTTAGACTCTGTCAAGCAATCATATGATGTTGATAGTTGATAAGTACCATAATATCAAAGGAAACAAGATCATCTCAATTTCAGTCGAGTGCTTTCTTCACAAACAACTCCTACCAACTTCATCTCTAAAAGCTCAACCTCCAAAAACAGCCAGACTTACTTGTATTCTGATTAAGCGACGAGTATAATCAATAAGTGTATTCATAACATCGTCAGACAGACTATTAACTTTCATACATTCAGGCTCCGCTTCCTTGTCCAATCTGCAATAAAAGATGCCCAGCACTGCACAAGTACATAATAGTTTTGTAGATAATATAATAGATTCATCTATTTTATTTACTGAATCAAATTACTCTGGATGGAAGAAAAGAGGTAATCAAACGATAGTATATACTTTATACTACACCACACATCTTCCCCAAAATTATGCGGAAACCTACCATAAATCAAACACTCAAGGCGTTTCTTCCACAGCCGAATGACAAGCCCAGAGGTCTAACGTCAACTTCTCAGGATGGACGTCAACCATAAACGATGATGACATAAAGCTTCGTTATCCTATTAAAGATTTCCAGTCACTCTTGACTCTTAATCAAAAGGGCAATAACTTCGACAGCCTTCGGTATTAAATAGAGACGAAGCGTGAAATAATTTTCTTACATTCTTCTTATATATGTACAGATGTACAGGTCTCCTTCCAGACACAACAGCTTAAGATAAGATATAACTTTAATAACATATTTTAACAAAATTCGTTTTTCAACTACATAGTAATCTACAAGCTACTATTTTCTACATCCACACAAGAACTTTAGGCCAATTATGTCGACAGGATTCAGACCAAGTAGAGCCTCTAGATTGAACTTTTGTAGCGAAGGCTATTTATGAACAAGCCTAAATGCCATGAAGTTTATATCATGGACTAAATATGCTCTTATTATGTGCTATTTATGAGATTGACAGCGCAAAGGGTCATTCAGCAATTGAATAAGTTTATTATAGGTTAATTAAATGCACAAAGGGAGAAGATGACTCACAACCATCAAATATATGTGGGAGAGTAAATGTTAATACGGATCCTTTAATATTATCTAACTAACACAGGGACTCTGGGAGTCAAGAAAACTATTTATACAATATGAACACGGGGGGGGTGATCGAGGGGGACCCGTGAAGTGGTGGTCCTTTGACCCACTCAATCGAAGGTTAGGGACTAATCGAAAGGTCAAGTCTACAGAGACTGCGAGATTAGGCCTATCTGAGAGTGAGCTGACTCAAAATTGACTAATAACTATGAACTCAAAATCTAAACTCGAAAACACCCAGTTCAACCAAGAAGAAGGAACCGGAAAACCTTGACAAATGCTTAATTATAATTATGGCTGAAGGCCTTAAATAGGGGATACTAGAATCCAAGTCCCAAGTGCCGCACAACGTACACGAGGTTCTCTTCAAAGAGTTCACCAGGGCAATACAAAGCCCTTAAATAACGTAAATTGTGAAGGCTAGAACCTTTACTAACCAGACGAATGGGCCCAATGAGGTGGTGATGAGGCGATGAGGACTTGAGGACGAAGGGGCAAGATTGAGACAGACCGGCTACAGAAATCCACTGAGGGCTAGTTGACCTCGGCAGGGCAAACGGCAATGAGGTTGGTCCTGGGGAGTCCTCGGAGGCTCGTGGGATGACCAAAATGACAGTAAATACAATTACTAGGGCGGTTTTATCCCCGGGTAAAGCCGGTGTGGGTAAAGCCGCTGATAATATGACAAGTGGGGAATACATTATTAAATTACCCGATCTTGGATTACAAATTACACAACTTAAAAATATGAATTGTAATAATAATTCGTAATTAAACCTTACCCGAATTATAATCGGCGAATTTGAGACACTTTAAATTAACTTAACTTTAGCTTAACGAAATATTACAAAGTATATTTTACGGAGACAAATGTTCTTAAACAGAGACACAAATTATAAATAGCAAAAATCCAACAGAGTCGGTGGACTTTGGGGGATTTTATAGGAGAGGCACCAAGCAGCTCCAACAGTCGGACTTTACTTCCCAACCTTCAAATTTACATGGACAAGCTGCACCACCGTCTCCTAATTAGAAAAGTCTCTGGTCTTTTCAATTAGAGACGAGGAGTACAGGAGACTTTTAAAATTATCATATCACCCTCATTCTTATCCTCTGATTCCGAATTCCTTACTCAAATGAGTGAGCAACCTTTTTGTTGACTCACCTTCCCTTCACCGGTCAAGGACACTGCCTTAAAAGTGTTCCGTGACACTTTAGAATCAATTCGGTAGCAAGTTTAAGTTTCTTTTCCGAATCTCTCCTAATTTTGTAATCATGTTACAGTCGTTCAGGAGGGCAAATTCCTTGACCTAGTTTGAGATCAATTTCGCCTAATCCAATTCCATGTTTGCTAGCATCTTGAAACTTTGGTAATTTCCGTATCAAAGTTAGCAAGGCAATTGAACTAACTAACAATCTTTGCAGATAATGGAGATGGGAATAGTGACTCAATCTCTATGATTTGTTTACTTCGTCCTATCATTTGTTTACTTCCATCTTCCATGCGTCCCATGTTTCATAACTAGATATATACCCACTCATTCCTCCTTCCATTACTGTTAGTCATTAAAAAAAAGTTTTTACCAGCTTGCACCCATCCAAATCTCATTTAGGTCTTATCTTCTCCTTGTACTCCATATTAAAGACGGTTTATATAACAAGACGCTCAGTCCTCCATCACATTTACGACCAACTCATTTAAATGTTCCCTTGGTCCCTGCTGTTCCTAAAGGCTCTCCCGGATGTAATGGAGTTGTCCGTCAAGTCTGTCAAACTACTTTCATCATGTGGAAAGGCAGTTTTAAAACGAATTTTTTATGCATCGCCGTCTCTTATTCTATTCCAGTAAAGTAAATTCTACTTAATTCTCTCAGCCCTTGTGTAAACACAGGAAATCCAATCACCAGGATAGAATGAACACGTATATATGGCTTGACTGATTATCGTTAACTACAGAGTGACCTCATTTCTCTGATCCTGTTGCACAGAGGGGAAGGGATCTCGAAGTCGGATCGATCAGCGATCCCAAAAAAATATAAACCAATTAGTACGATGTCATAGGATCTTATAAAACGCTATTAAAGCAACGTACAAAATATTTTAGGTAATTCACTTTAACTTATCAACCTAGAATTGAAGGCCAGCAATATAGTAAACAGAGTGACTTTAGTAATGGATACAGATTCGACTGAGGAGAGGGTTGTCGTTCGCTGAGGCACAGAACCTCTTTGGCATGGAAAAGAAAAAACAGGTATTTTTTATTGGTGCTGGAAATCTTTTAAAATCCCTAAAAGCGGTTAACATTGTAGGATAGGGGAGTTTAACATTGAAGGATAGAGAAAATCCTAAAAATCCCTAAAAGCGGTGCTCGCGCGCTCCGTACTTTTTTATTCAAAACCATTCATTATTTTCTCAATACGATACCAGTAGCACAATGGACATTCCTAAACATCTTCCACCCATTCCTCCTAACACTAAATACAAAGGAATTTTCCACTTTCAGACATTATTCTCATGCATAAAATCTGAAACCTAAGCAAATAGTTATATTCTTAAATTCGTGGAATACAGCCTACAGGATCAAATAGAATCTTCAAAGATTTCCTTCGGCTTTAAATTCTTTGTTGTTTACATCCCTACAACTACAAACTACCTTGAAATATTTGCAAATTCCAACTCATATGTCGCGAAGCGAAGAGAACTTTGCGAACCTTAGAAAGAAAGCAGACATTCAAACAAGAGCAAGTACAAAGGCTTACTAACTCCAAAGATTCTAGACCTGACAGACTACAGACCAAGCACATAATGTACTTCAACTTTATATACTACCTAGATAGAAAAGGCAATAACACAAGTCGACCTCGAGTTTACCTCGGGTTCAATAAACGAGTTTCACAGTTACATTAATCTCCTAAATAATCCATTCTCAGAGTGTCAGTCTATTCAAGTCAGTTATATCTATAAAATTCTCTTGTAGAGGTTATTTCGGGATTTGTCAGACCAGTCAGACCAGACGCGATTCTCTGACTTAAACTGAGGAGAAACAGTCATATCGGAGAAGCTGATACATACAAAACAGCTACATAGTAACAGCTCTTCTATCTCAACCGACTTCCATTCCATGCAACTGTAGAACTTTATATGAAACTTTCTCTTTTAATTTAAGCAAATGGTAAAACTTGACAACTTCAGATCTTTTTATCTCCGTTAATTTACTAAATTCACCGTTCCTAGACACGAAAGTGCATGGGCTCTTTCTGCCTCGGAGAGCAATTGTACCAATTTAGACAGGTAATATAATATTGGCTAATGTCAACAACCGTCTTCTTGCACAAAATACGGCAAAAGTAAACTTGTAGTCAACCAAAAAGGGAGACTGAGAATTAACGAGATAATTTCCCGACATGAAGGAGATTACTTTTTCCGTCAAAATATAATTTTTCAAATCTCGAATCATTTCATTTCGCAAAAATTAAGTTAATAAGTTATTTACTCGTCTAACTCTTTTTACTTTCTAATATGGAGACGGTAAATTGGGAATATTTTTAATGTGGAATGAGAATCCATATCCAACTTTTTACAACTTGCCCATGAAAGACATGCTCTAATAAGAATATAGCAACCACCACCTTATAAACTGCTGCCACTTTAACAAAAACAATGCTTTCTCCATCTCCAACCCTTTAATTCAAAACCCGCGCACGCAGTAACCCCCAGTGAAATCCTTTAATTAATTTAGTAGTCTCAGGGTTTCAGCGTCCGTCTATTCTTCGAAGCAACATTAAAGTGTCTGAATTTTTAAAAGGATTTTGGAAAACTTGGCCATCTACACTTGTCCGAAATGATCATACCTACATTGTGCATGTTATCGTATTACAGAATAACTCTGCCGTTGGTTGAGATTTTGATTAAATACCAACTCAAACCAAGAAGTGATTTTTGTTAGTCGTGTTGTAAAAGTTTTGAATTTCTTATTCCATACTGACGATAGTGAGAGGGCAATAAAGATGCTATTTATATCAAGTCCGTCTGACATTCTCACTCATACTGATAACACAATAACCCAAAATTAATTATGAGAAACAATGAAGCGTATACTAGTTATGCTCAATCGCTTTTAGAGCTTCTGTTATCAACAACTAACTATTATACGAATGAATTAACACAAATCATACCAGCAGTCAATGTCAATCACCCACCTCAACAAATAGCCTCATTTGCACAAAATAACGACTATTAAACAAGTTTAACAATGGAACCAGCTCCTTCTTCTATTTACTTTTGAACGATTCGGATAATTTATTGCACTCTTTCAATTACATTTCAATAGTCCCTTTTCAACACTCCTACAACAATACTAGTCAGGATTTAGGATCATCAACTCTCCTTAACACTTTGTCATCCTATCATCCGAGTTTGAAGCTGAGTTGTTTAACACTTTACGAGAATTGTATAGACTACAGACATATTACACCATCCATACACACAGCTACTATCTGGTGAATGGGAATACCGAATTCAAATTAGCCAATATCAATAGAAACCAAATCCTCTAAATTTCCTTTGTGTTCCTTCATAATTTAATTCAGTGGGGCCCAATCCCTATGAAACCTTGTCATTTTCTCATGTCACGATGCTCCCGATGAAGCTTTTTTGCTAACAATCGGCCAAGTTAAAAAATATCCCCCAACATATTTACCATATGCATTCCTTTCCTTATCCTACTTATATAGAATTACTACACCTACACAAATTATGCATCAGTGAGATAAATTTCATTTTCATATAGAATCCAGCCAGGGAGGCCAAATACCAAAGGGTAGACAATAAGACATCTCCAGCAGACTGGTTATGGTTTATGATTAATCATAACAATTCATAACATACAAAACGTGTGCATTTCACCTGACATTTAAAATCTTTAAACTAATACAAATAACGATAAATGCCATCTGTAACATTATACGTTCCTATTCAGAGCTCTGCGAGGAATATTTCAAATATAAATATAATCTCGGATTTTATAATCATCCATATAAAATAGCCCTAAATGTTTTTAAACAAAGTCCTCATCCCTCCGCACCGTTTAATAAATATTCTCTTCCTTAATTCCTGTATATTAAACTGGGAATCATGAGTTGTATTGCCTACAACTTCAAAACAGGAATCCACTGAAATCCACTCAGACTCCTGTCAGTCAGAGTAGGCTTATCAAACTAATAACAAAAATAAGTAAACTTTTTCATGAATTACATCGTTAAAATTTGTTGTTGGCCAAAATACTGAATTTGATAAGCTATTCAATTTCGGGTTGAACGAACCTCCACCAAAGCTGAAAGTGAGTATAAAATCTGCATAACTGTTTAATACGAAAAGTCGGAACAGCGTCAAGTTTCCAGGTGTCAACAAACAGTGATCGTATCAAATGCCCATGACTTGTTTTGAGCCAGGCGTTTTTTTACACACACAAGTCAGTATTCAAGAGATCCAGCTTCAAAGGAAACGAAAGCCTTGTCACTGTCACTGTTGACCTGTTGACATTGTGTAGGGTAAAACTAATAATAGTAACCGTTGCCCGTTAGTGCTATGATTTGTCCCAGCAAACATTAGATAATGTTGTTAATGGCTTGATGGTACACGAAATTCTATGTACACTGACGTTGGCAATGACCTTATTCTCAACACTCTAGGGAGGTCTAAGGGAGACGTACGATAAGATAAATTACATTACATATGTAACACTGCCTAAAACAGTAGCGACAGTACATGCTTTCCTCGAATCTAAGCAACAGACTTCGGATAATAGAAATAAAGGCCAGGAAGGAGTATTGTGATTGGCTGGTTGCTTGACAGGAACAAATAAATCAAAGCTATTTTCGAGGTCGAAACTTTGTTGGAATATCACTCCATGACTGCAATTTTCTATTCCACAATTGGATTCGGATCGAGTCGAAACTCGCTAACAGAATTAATTAAAATACGATCTAAGCAGTGAGTGACAAGTGATACAAGTGGATATGTACGTCTATTTAGTGTCACCAAGAGGAGTATCAGTGCTGAATTACGAATTTAATAGTCTACATTGTATACAAGGTCGCAATTTCAGGTTGAGTCGATGCTCTCTCAGAAGGTCATTCGCAATGAAAACCAAAGCTAAACATTACATACATGTATGAGATATCGAGTGGCATGTGTGTGTGGATGACCTTAACTGTTCGTGAATTCATTTGGGAGTTAGAGTTGGGACATACTGAAAAAGCTCTTGCCTAGTTAATAAATGATCCGATTTCATACCAAATTAGTAAACATATAAGGGAATGAACTAACCTGGCGATAGTGATACATTTAGTTCCAGAACTCTGGGTACTAATGGCTTTTTCAAGTTCTTCCAAACCCCCTGACTTCTTTAATTTCTTGACCAGACTTTTCACAGCCTTTTCATTCCATTTCTCCTCTCCATCTCCTTTCTTCCAGCCAAGAAGACGCCTTACAACCGGCGAGTGGTTAAATGGCAGTATGGAGGTCATCTTTTTCTTGTTCAGGCGACCCTTTAGGTGATCGCCTTTCGTATGGAATTATAAAGCTGCCCAAGGTATATAGATAGCAAGGAAGTTAGTTGCTTGTTTGTTTAAACTTTTACTTTGGAATTGGTAGAGACAGATTTTCACTTGAGTTACTGAAACCTGAGTTCTTGATGCTGCAGATGTCCAGATCAATTTCAGTCTTGCCTATATCAGAAAAAATTGCAAACAATTAGTTTAGATTTAAAGGATCAAAAAATCTTAACCCCAGGATCATTCACAATATAGCTTTTATACAGTTAGTTTTAAATACAAATCTGATCATTGCTGAGGAATACGATTCCGTAAATTCGTTTTTGAAGACTGATTTTACAATTCTCTTTCAGTCCTCTAATGTTATAAATATAATTAATAAGCCGCCTCCAAACACATTTTAACTCCTTCTTGGTTATGAACAATTAATGAACCGCGCTATTTTAATGTCGCTTTAAAATTTTTACGGCCAGTGTAGGTTTGCAAATATGAGTTCAGTTACCAAAGAATTCAGTCACACGTCACACGTTTACAATATCTGAGTCGATTGCGAATTAAATCTGTTTAAATGCTATAATTCCAATACCAAAAAAAAATAAGTTAATAAAAATTAACTAACGTTAACTTGAAATCGTTCTTTGAAGATGAAACTATTAGTTTTGTTTTTGAAACTCAAAAGGAAATGAAGAAATAAATGTGTACGTCACTTATATTTCTGTACACAAACTATAAACTGAGGACATGACATTCTCATTTTATTGCTTTCTCCATCATCACATGAGAGAACGCTAAAATAAAAACACTATTCCATGAACCGCTGATTAGTGTTACTGTCACTAGTGTGTATCAGTTGTTCTATCATTACATGATCATTACCAAAGCACAAAGCATATGTCTATAAACGTATTTCCAAGCTTATTTCCTATTCCTAAATTCCTAACTAATACCTAGACCTAGAAGTTCTAGGTCTAGGTTACGTCTAGTTCTAGGCTAGAACTAGACGTAACCCTTCACTCTTAGAAATCTACTGAGAAACTGCTCAAGGCCAATAACTGTAGCTTATAAACTTGTAAATAAATGAACACATCATCAACTTTACTACTCATCACAAAGAGTCAACACTTTCAATTTCAAATCACAACTTCTTACAAACTAAATTCTTGAATCAGAAAAGACCACCACTGCACAAAATCGACAAATAGGAACTAAAAGCGCTAACTCTAATCCAAATACCAACATCATATCTGTCTTTGTAATCCAAAGGACCCAACCAGAACCAAGAACCACCTTTCACCTTACTAACCATCGCTTCCAGCGATTCAGCACAAACTCCAGAAAAACTACAAACTCCACTCCGTCGTCATCTAACAACTACAGACTTAAAGCTAAACTCCCTAAATAAAAATCCAATCCATAGTTGAAAACTGACTAATGATGATAAGATTGTTGTAACAATATTCGCAAGTTTCGCAAACTCTCCTATCTTGGAGTACAATGGAATGTGGCGTGTAACATACAAAGGTCTCAAATGTTGAGAAGAGGAAATGGTTAAAATCTAATTTCCAATTATGAATTAATTTATCACATTTCCACCTCCACGTTCTTCCCTACTTGGTTCCTAAAATATTTGCACCCTCCACCCCTTGCACACAAATTGGCAATCGCCATGAGAGAGACTAGTGCTAATCTCATGATCCAAGAATCCAAAGTTTACACTCTCAGTCTCAAAGTCACTTGCCCTCCATTCACCCTTCCTCTTACAATAGAAAACAACCCTTTAATAGCCCCAACCAATTTAACTGACACTTTTTATAAATATTTGTACTTACATTTTTTTCCCTTCAATTCGCAAAATCTTTCAGCTCCTCCGCACTTGCACACTTGCTCCTCTCCTATATTCTATCGTTCGTCTGGTGGTAGTGCTAAATAAGTTGTACTCCTATATACCATTACCACTATCATCACGGCCACTTCTACTTTGTATATTCTATCTGATTCTAGGCTTCTACTATGCTTCTATCTTAAACACCACTATGTCCACCACTGACTTTTTTATCCCCTCCTTAGCCCTATAGCTGTACCATCTGTACTATAGACATACCCAAGTGAAATGTGCAGTTTACTCAGTACTATGAAGGAGGATCTTTTTTACCTAAAAGAACAACGCCATCATGCGCCCTCTTCTCATCACACGGCCTTCTACTTAACTTGAAGCAGCACTGCAGAAACTAGCCTTGGAATTTCGCACAAATTCCAAATTCCCAAACTTTTTTATCTCCTCTGATCCCTTGTATGCTGTGTCTCCAGCTTGGTCAATGAATATTTCCACATGCACACTCCTCACACCTTCAAAAACACTCGCATCCTCCACAATTTATGATATCAATAATATTGGAGACATGGAGAAAATTGTCACAATCCTAAATCTCCAAAACTTGTCTAAAGACAATCTAAGAGCTTTAAGGAGTCCTTGTTTAAACAGTCGGTATGGAACAGTGACTGGAGGAGTGACTCTGTTGAATTTAAAATTAATTCGCAATGGAGGACCGACTCTGACTGTGTAGCATGTTGTGGGTTGATGTTATCGATTTTTCGTGCAAAAACTTGGGATCTCACATCATCTCACTCGCTCTCATCATGAAACCATGATGTGATGATGCTCAAGCGTCCATGAGTAGAGGTATAAGGGACATGAAGCGAAGATTCTGCAGGCTCAGTCATTTCCTTGGATAGAATCATAGTCATATCAAGTCAGGTTTTTATAGCTTGTAGCTGAAGTCTATCAGGCTAAGCTATTGCTAATTGAAGCTCATCCTAGATTTGTTCGAAAAACAAGAGCTTTGAAGAATATATAAGGATCTGTCTTCTTGTATAATAATGGGCTTTAGTTGGTAGCTGGAAGAGAAATTATAGTGCATCTCTAGTGTATTTAATTGGTGCGAGAGGGGAAGAGTGATGCATTTATGATTGTATCAAATTATAGTATCATGAATGATGCTAGAAGATGTATGATTTAGCAAGGGTTGTTCATGCATTCGCCTTCACTGGGTTTCGTTGAGCATTCTAGCTCCTACATTTCTGCATCTTGGTTCTGTTGGAACAAAGGAATGATTGTGAATTTCGCAGTCTTGATTTGCAAAATCCTTAAGTAATAATACACACAATATGTCTTGGATTGGATAAAGTTTAGTGGTGGTGGTGGTGTGGTTTTTGCATTAGTGGGTCGGCTTGGGTGATGGCATGGCTGGGCAGGTTTATTATTATTGTGCATAATGTGGTTGGCTACAAATTGCAGTTTGCAGTTTTGGATTTGGGATGGAGTTGATGGAGCGTTAAATGGCTAGTTTTCCTAGCTCTGTTGAGTCTGATTTTCTGTGTTTCATTTCACGATAAATCTCTATTGCATGGGAATGCACACGTGCTGCAATATAGTCTGGTAGTAATGATAGACTATGAATAATATTATTATGTGTTGGTGGATTGAAAAGTCCTTTCATTTTTGGCTTTATTTTGACTAAGAAATCTTATAATGCTCCAACTCAAGGTAACTTAACTTTCTGCTTTAGAAATTTTCTCCTATCTATTGTCAAACGAAAATAAATGTGCACCTCAAAATTACAGAGTTATTTAACTCTTTTTAAATTCCATTTCAGAAAACCTAGTGAATGCATTTATTTTCGTTTGGCAGTAGATCGAGGAGATTAAGACACTCTCGAGCTTTCTGATCTTTGTTTTTGTATGGCAAAGGAAGTTATCAACGGTAGACATTAAATAGAAGAAGAGAGACGGCTGACGGGGAATTAATAAGGGAAGGTTGATCCAATTGACATTTGACATGGACTTCCTATTTAGGTTAAGGGTTAATTACAGAAAGCGGATTTAGCCTTATTAGGGAGGTTGTGTTACAGGGATTTTTGGCTTCTGATTGTGGCAGTAGCAATATTGTAACTGTCAAGTGTAGCAATACATTTAAAAATTTTAAAGTCACAATCAGAAGTATAAAAATCCCCATAGCACAACCTCCCTAACATTGAATTGGAATTGGAATACATAGATAAACTGCTGCAATTTTTTGTTATTTTGAAATGATGCAAACAATAACATAAACGATGCCGTTGAGTTCGGCATCCCAAATTCTTTGCGATTAGTTTTTTCGACTATTTTTGTTGTGAAAGGGATTTATACTAGCAATTATGAAGTTTAAAGAATTTTGTCACGATTCTTTAGAGAGGGAGACCTTAAGGAGGAACAATTACGTAGGAAAACGTAGGAAGAAAATTTAAAGATGTAAAAGAACGGACTTGATTGGACGAACTTAAATTCCAAAGTTAATTAGACATTTTAAGTGCATGGAAATCAGTCCAGGATAATTGCAAACCTGTCTGAAGTTCAAGATCCCCAAGATATCTAGGTAATAATTTTTCGAGTGTCATCGCTCAAACTTCTACACACCATACATGGCCTCAGAAGATGATGTATTATCCAACCAAATTCAATGCAAAGTCTGAAGCTTCCAATATCTGTAGCCCATAGGTCTTTGATTATTTGATTCCCAGCATCTAGATAATTATTGAAGTTCAAATCATCGACAATCAAAAGTTAGCACTAGGTCAAAATAATATATTATGATTTATCTTAAATTCACATCTGTATAACCGTCCGCATAGCTTTTCGGCATGACCGGTCTGTTATTAGTTGTATCCAACCGGTTTAGACCCATATGAACTCACACAAACTTTTTTAAGTGTCAATGGGTTTAAATTACAGGTTATTTTCTCGTGACCGTACTATCTGTTGAATTTGTATAAAAATAAGTTTCATAAAATTCAAGACCCACTATTTCTCTATTTTGGGCATAGCCGAGTGTCCCAGACAGATCCTCGTGCCAATGAACTTGAACTCATCGAAATCATCTACCCAAAGTCTACAATCCGCAAGAAAATAGTTCAGAATCTGCATCTGCATTTGCTTTTTGGTATGCTACCAAATCCAAATGACGGCTAATTTGATATTGGCGAGTCTTCAAAAAGTGCAGGACAACATATCATTAAACGATCACTGGATAGTTAGCTCGATTAATAGTGGTACATATAAAGCAATTAAAATTGCTATGTATAATAACACTAGGGAATTTTTTGTATCGTTAACTTTTCTTGCATTATAATTAAATTGCTCAGGTACTGTACAAAAGTCAATTACATAGAAGATTCAAAATGAACAATGTTTACAAGACAGCATTTACTAGGCCACTTATTAGAAGAATGCATGTTATAACTTCATTAACCTCTGAAAAACAATGTAAACCAAAACATTTTTGTATCTGCAATAATCTACATATTGTGGATCACGACTAAACTTATTAGAATCCATCTCAGATTGAGGTTGACAGTGACTATTGACAGAGGTTCAACCGTCTTTGAATTTGAAGGGTAGACAGTGACCTCGATCTCCGTAGTCTCAACCTCAAGTCCGGAGTTGTACAATTAGTTAGTTGCAGCAAACTCCACACCCAGTCCGTGTGCATTAAGTTTCATTTCAATTAAAGTTGAAATAAAATATTCAGCTATTAAATAGCTGTTATGTGCGGTGTATACAAACACGTATGTTGTCTCCATGTTCTACACTATAAGATCTTTTATTCTTCTCTCCCTTGACCGTGTTTATCTTCTTTCGAGAGGAGATGCACTTTGTATTCATCGTCTGTTCCTCGTCTACCGCATATTTGCCATAAAATTTAACTATCCAAACGGGCAGACATAAGTCCACACCACAGCTAACAGCTAGTCATTGACTGAATTATATTTTCCATCAAGATCTCTCTATAGTTTGTCAATACTTTTACCCTTCTTATGCTACCTAGCTTTATACGGATATATTTTTTGCTAGCATATGCATGATCATGGTAGATTGGTAGATGCAGTTTTATATCCGTGTCTAAATATCCATGCCCGTAAAATAAATGTGTTTTCAAATCCACATACACTGTAAAATTTGCGACCAGGGGTGGCTCTATTAACCCTTCCATGGTCAGAATAATGCACGATACAGTTTCGCAATCCTTAATTTAGAGCATTGACCATGGTGATATGGTGGTAGTGTACAGATTTTTAGAGGTTGTGTCATAAATTTCTGCTTCAATACTATTTCTAAACCATCTCAAATTCATAAGTAGGAATAGGAAGATGGTTGAACTTGGATATTATTATACGTACTTGTCCTTGTCATTGATTCTCTCCTAAATGGACACTGGCATGTGACATATTTGACTTCTTCTTCTACTAGCTTTGTATGCCCTCGACTCTTTTTTAAATTATTTATTACAAATTACAAGCGTGTAAATTTATAGGATCTTCCATGATCTGTAAGTAAACAAGTCTGTTGCAAATACAGATCTGATATGTTTTCTTTCACTTCTGAAATTAAAATGTTTGTTTCATCACGAAATGTCTACTACATGTCTGGACTACACAGAAATGTATTTTTTTTCTTCAAATTGTACCATAACATTTACAGTCAAACACACTTATCCATTAATTGAATGATCCTCGAAATTTATTTGTCACATTAATTTGAATGCAATCTTAGTTTGTAGCTTGTAGTTCCTGGATTCCTAAATTCCCTTCCTTCTTACTATGTTTAAGCCGGACTTAATCTTTAAGTCTAAAAATATGTGTCAAATCTGCAGTTTTTTTGTCTTCAGCTCTTAGATGTACGAGAATCCTAAAGGTTCATAAAAATTGTACTGAAATAGATAAAGTAAAATATCGAGAATTTTTTTTGCATTATATAGTTTTATTTAATATAACTTATTATTTAGTATTAATTCTAGATGAGCGATAATTTAGCAAGCTACTCATGTTGATTGTTATTATTTTTAACTAAAAAATATTTTTATCCTATGCCAAAGGCAAAAGTACACAAACAAAGTGCATCCAAGTACCATATTTGATAGTACAGCATTGTTAAAACTACGCAGCGAATGAGTATTTTATTACATAGTTGATTGTACTAGATGTACTCACAATTAACATTTCACAGCCAGGCATGAATTCATACTCACAATCAGATTGTTACTAGGACTGCTTATTGCCACCTGAAGGTTAAGGTGAAGGATGGCCTTTACCTTCAATTTTAGTACCTTTTTAAAAAAAAATTTTATATTATATCTTGAATCAACTCTCCATTTAATTGCAGATTAAGAAGGAATGTAGATATAGTACATGTGCATAAAGATAAATTAATTTATATTTTATTCATACTCATATTATTCGAGGCATGTTTGTCTAGGAAAGATCAAAGGTCTGTGCCATTGTTTTTTAAATTGTTGCAATGTTCTAAAACGACTGTCTGACTCATTGTCTAGCAGCAAAACTCTAGCTTTTGTTTATATTACAATAATGTAATTTGTCGGGTGCAGGTGTGGTTGATTTGTTATGATGTTATGTACGTAGAAAGGGTTTGTTGTGGAATAGTTGCACATTCCATGGTAAAGAAGACTTTGGAATTTCAGAAAACGATGAGTTGGAAATGACTTTCTCTTGAGTGACATAAATCTGTGTTAAGACAGGTTAAGACAATGAGGAGGCAACAGGATGCATGAGAAAGACTAGAATGAATGGAACTTCAGAATTTATTGAAATTTTAATTTCTTCAGTTCATTCATTCATTCATTCTCTAAAGAAAGGTAGTCAATAGCTTCAGATTAAATCAGAAATTATATTAGTAATCTTGTTGGTCAGGATTTCAAGTAATTTACAGATGTTTTTAACGTGAATGCAATTAAATTCGAATATTGCTGAAGTGAACTAGCAGTTTAAAAAACATTAATTGATGGAGCAATGCGAACCTTAAGAGAAGGAAGATTTTTGGATCGAATTGCAACTTCATACATATGAAATATTTTTTCTGTATAAGTTGGTATAGATTTTCGTTCGAAATTCTAATTTTCTGCAAATACAAAAATAATGGGATCATAGATTTATTTTGTCACTACGATGACGGTAGGTAGGACGATGGGATGAAGACATTGCACACTAACACTAAATTAAAAATTGACAGTTGACATTCGTGGACATTATTAACGAATATCATTTCAGCTATCTACGTATATGTCTTATCAGACAGATAAGTTTTTTTCTTCTTCAAATAATTGTATCCTGATGTCACCAATTACGTAGATTACCAAATTACTTTTGATAACGAAAGTATGAACAGGATCATATTTACAGAACAAATGAATCAATCTGCTAAATATATATTTGGAAATATACAAAAGTATTGAAAAGAAAGACTTTGGAAGTCCTAAAAAGCTATGGAGATCCAAAAATCCAAGCAACTCCTTGCGTTTCTTGCAGTTTGTTCCTCTTCAGTTATTTTATTCGTCGTTTCCCAAGATGTTCAGGAAGACCGAACGTTTTTCTGCTCGGAAGCTTACTGCACCGAAGCCAAAAGGGAAAACCCATGTCCAGCCAAAAGAAACTGTTCTACCATAGGATTTCGAACATTCTTGGATCCGTCGGGTTGTAACTGCTGTGATTATTGCTTCGACTATATCAAAGAAAATGACACTTGCACCCCTGTTAGTAATCAAAAGCCTGTGGAAATGTGTGGACCGTATTTGGATTGTCAACCAGGGGAGAAGGATGCTGACCCTGCTACATGCAAACTGAGTAGATAATTAACAGCTAAAAACAGTCTTAGTATTTGACTCGCCTCGCATATTTGATTTTTTTTTGTTTTACAGTCGAAAAAGGGCAGAATAATGATCCTGATTTTTGTATGACTAAACGGAAACAGTACATGGACAGTAAGTTGATAGGTGAACTCGGGATCGCACAATTCTCACCTGAATGTGATGCAGTTGGAAATTATGCCCCTAGACAATGCATACCAGGATCTATGTAAGAGACAAAGATGCATTTTTGACTTACTTGAAATTTATAACTAAATTAAAATGTTCAAATCTTTAGTTGCTACTGCAGTAACTCAGCGGGGGAGAAAATTTTCGGACACAGTCTTCCAGGAGACAATCAAGACTGTGGTGGGTAACTGGAAGAATAAATCACATTCGATCTTTTCAAACAAAACCCTTTCTTATAATTTAGCTTGTGCAAGGGATGTGGCCAGATTGCAACAATTCGGCTTCGAAGGTCGGATGCCACACTGCCTCCCGAACGGGGATTACGACGAGTTACAGTGTGTCGTGCGCTCCTGCTTCTGTAGAAGTATTCCCGATTTAGTTTACCATCCCCAGAATATGACTCGTCTTCCCTGTTGTATGTTTTACACTTTTAAAACTGTAGTACTCAACCCCACCTATCTAACTAAGCTTTATTTTATTATGAGGAAATAGATAATAACGCCACTCACATATACAAGCCAGAGGAGATTCGATACTACATGCGGGATTGTGAGTTAGAGAGGGCCAAGGCGGAAATCGAAATAGCAGAGGCGGAGCTGAAGGGGGCTGTAATGATTATTAGTACTATGCCTAATTGTGACCCTGATGGCAACTATGGTCCAATTCAATCAAAGTTTGACAGACAATTCTGCTCAGATCCTACGACTGGAGAAATACTGGAGAATTTTGAGGTCGGGAGGTTCACGAAAGAAGCTGGTGAAATGAACTGCAGTAAGTTTGAAGATATGTTTTTAAGCACTTATGACCACAATATATTCAACCCAGGGATTATAGTCCCAACTACGTGAATATCAAAAGATTACTCCATGTGCCGTGGTACTAATTTGTTTCTAATTTCTAAACTCGTAGACTGTGCAAGAGCTCGATATCTTTTAAAAGAGAGCGTGACTGGAAAGCCTCAATGTTGCAGTAATGGAAACTTCAAGGCTCTGCAGCATATCGGAAGCACATGGTTTTGTGTAGATTCATATGGTAGGCAAGATGTGTCAAAAACTCCTATCGAAGTGAACGAGGATAAGACTGATACGCTACCTTGTTTCCCAAAAAACGCCAGTCTGCATGATGTCAAAGTTTCAAATTTGGGATGTTAACTTTAAATACGCAGGGAATGCACATTCTGAATAATAAAATATGTATCCGTGTATTAATTAAGAACGCTAATAAATAGTTTCTAAACCGCTTATGAACGGATTATAATTTTCATTATTCCCGTACACCACAAAACCAATTTACATAATTATATCAGAAATTTCTTATTATACTTTCGCATTTACACCTAAACCCAGACACAATATAACATTAAATAACAAACTATATCAAATGGCCGATAGCCTCATCGGAATCAGTCCATGTTGAGGATGTGATGAACCGAACGAAATATCACTTGAGGGGAATATGGAATATGCATTTGAAATCGGAATGTTTTGTGCTATAATTATGAGATGAAAAAGTTTCAAAATTTTGAGAGTTGACTATAGTAAAATACAAAATCAAATGTGCTTATCATACGATATCAATTTCAGAAACTAGTATCAAGTAAATTTATCTAAGGTATATCGGTTCTAAGCCTGTAACTTCCGAACATTAGATTCTTGATTTTTTTTAGGAAAATAATATTTGTTTTAACTTGTTGATTTAAGTTTGTAAGAAAGCATCAGCCAGCAAAGTAGTTGATTGCATTTTACAATTGTGCATCAATTGTCATACGTATATAATATATATATATCTCAGAATGATCTTAGAACCCACACCAAAATACCTGACACATACATAGAGTGGCAGTGGTTCTATTTTATATTCACCTAGTATTTGGGCAGAAATTACAACTAACAAATTGTACCCTTTTTGGCAACTATTTAAACATCCCAATAACAAGTCTTTATATTTTTTTAACAAATAAACCATTTTCAGTCAATCAGAATCATATGCTGTGTACATTGTATGTGTGGACTATTTTTATAAAAAGCTAATCGTGGAATGGTGACGATGACATATCTGTTGTAATAGTGACGACTTGACCCAAAGAATGACCCCCGTCCTTATAATTTCGAGCATCGTCAGTCATCATTTCTTCTTCTTCAATTCCTTCAATTTACGCTTCTCCTCCCGCTTCGACTCCTTATCCTTCAAGCTTTTCACCAGTTTATAGGCGAAGAACCCTGAAAATCAGATGTCAAAATTGTAAAATTCATTTCAATTGTAATACACTGCAATAAACACATAAATGCAAATATGGTTACAGTTACAGGTGACAGGGGAACTAATAAATCCCTGACTAAAAAATCCAATCCAGACACCATATGGCTATCGTAATAAAGAAATGTGCTCGTCTTATTACCAGCTGCGATAAAAGTAACAATACACATTTAACAATTTATGAGGGTTCTTTAGTAATTACAGCAATCATATGGATAATACAGTAGGGTAATTGAACTGGATTGACAGTAAAGAAAGGATTAAATAAGCATATTGTGTAAAAATCTAAATCACCCTGGAGCCTCATATACAGTGTGAAGTTTTGGTAGCTGGAATGATTCTAAAATAATTACCCATAGTTCCAAAGAGAACGATAAATGCGAAGATGTAAATAGAAGAGTGGATCATAATCCCCTGACTCTCCCTGGCAGTCTTAAACCCGTCCATTAATAATCTTAGTTTTTCTTGAGCCGCTGCCAGCGTCTCAGCGCTAATATCCTCCTCCGAGTTCCCCTCTTCCGCCTGCTTCACAATCTTTAACAAACTATCAATGTCCTCCATTCTGCTTTGAGTATTTCAAATTCAAGACCACTTCTACTTTATACCGGCTGGCTTTTTAAATCGATTTGTTACTAATATAGTTTTATTCCTCGAAAGGCTGGAAGGTAAAGAGGATTTGAGTATTGAAGATGCAGACGTGAAGGCAGGATTTGTAAAACCAGCTTGACCAGGTTGGCAGTAAAATATGTTTACTGACTTTTACCGCAACTCCACGTTGGAAGTTATAGATAATAATATTGCAACACGGTGATGATGATGATGATGCTGAGGAATTGAGAATGATGTTGTTGAGGTTGAGATTGTTGAGAGTGAGATGCAGGCTCAATTCAATCCAATGAATTAATAAAAAGTCCTTTGCTACATCTATATCAGTAGTTTTTAGACTAAGTTGCTAAATTGGGTTTAAAAATTATCACAAATTGTATACTCCTGATAAGAGGTGTAAAAAATCCAAATGTCCCCTGTCCTACATATTAAATCATTCAACCCTTTCCTATTAACTATTATAACTAAATGGTTATCCCTTGGTGATAATGTTTTGTGCTATCAGTTTAAGACACACAAAGTCCATCAGAGTTTTGAGTCTAGTCTGGTCTGAGATTGAGAATATTAAATGGATGGAAGAGAGGGATGTTTTTATCGCTGAATTTGTGTTTATCTTCTCATCATTACTTTTATAGAGTTTCAATTCTTTCTAACTCCCAATACACAATAGAGCCGGTTCTAACGATATTAAAATTTAGTAAGAACTCCAACCTTTTACTTACCAACTACAGTCACTACGAGTATACCGGAGACGATGAAGACATAATTATTAAATCCGTGCTCGATAGGCCCACCACCAGACGTACCAGATAGGTCAACCATTTTCCTTAGTTATAGGTTCGTTTTGAAAACAGGGCTGTGGACTGTGTATTTCCAAAATGAGGAAGCCTGCTTTAATATATAAACCAATTATAATCACAATTTAACTATCTCATGGTGTCAAATTACCAAATCAATAAATGTCACCAGTTTTTCTTGCAACTGTCAATTTAGAAAATTTTGACAGCTTCTAGAAATAAAGGTCAGATTTTGAATAATTAATAAAAAAATTAGTACACATACTGCCTTGTTACACACCAACTGCTCGTGAGGCGGAAATGTCCGTTTTGTGACACTAAATCTTCCACGTCCACATTTAATAAAACCTCTTAATTTACTGATGCAGTATAAATATAAAATACATGAAAAAGTTAATTTATTAGCTTATTAGGATGTTTAGATTGAGAAGTTTTATAATGTAAGCCGGTTAGTTAGGGTTTGTGAAAATACTGATATCACAAACTGTTCTACTCCCTAATATTATAATTTGATAAATCATCCAAAAATCTGAAAAAAATCTTAGAGTATTTTACGTGGCCAACGAGTCCTATTTATATCATATGGTGTACGGGATTCTAAATCTAGAGAATTCTACTTGAGCCCAGACTGTACTGTACACGTCAATAGTATTTGAGGCTAGATTCTATCTGGAACTTGGGGAAACCTTGACATTACATTTGATGATAATAATAAAATTGTGTCAATCCAGTCTAGTTCGTTTCCGTATTCCACTAGGTTTTATGCTAAATTAAATTATTTAAGGCATCTCATTTCCATAAATTCAGCAACCTTAATCTATCTATCCGCAGATTAAATATCCAAGCGCTAATCTAAATACCTGTCTTTAAGATAAAGTAGTTGAGATTAACTACAAATATTCCAAGTCGAAGGCCATGAGAAAATTAGACTATTTATTAAGCAAAATAACTGGAATTTATTTCTCACTTCTCACATTAACAATAGGTTGACGTTATGAAGGATACATTAAGAGCCATAGCTTCAAAACGCTTCCAGTATTTCAGATGACACAAAGATTTAAAATCCTGACATTTCCAAGCACAAAATATAGACAGAAATTTAATGATTCAGTGTTAAATATTAATACAGCTTTGAATTATTCTAATTGAGTTCTTCAACCGGATTCTGCCAGAATCCGCACTCACTGTTCCCTTTGCCTCGTAATGTTCGAAAACTTTTCTATCGAACCGGTTTGCAGTATGTCCTTCGAGCCAGTTTGCTTGGCTACTGCTACTTCTTTTGTAAATAAATGTTTATGGACATAATCGGGACTGCACTCTGCCCCGGCTGTGTCGATATCATCAGGATCGACGGAGACAGCCGTATCGTCTGAACTACTTCCTTGGTCGAAAGAAATTGGACCATCCTGACCATTCGTATTAAGATCAAATGTATCATTCTCTATACTCTTGGATAAAGGGCCGTTTGAATTATTGTCCTTGTCCTTTTCGTCACAACGGATCAGAGCTTTTGAGACAGTCCTCAGATCTTGGTCAAGCTTTGGTGGCTCTTCTTCCTCCAACTTGGAAGCCAAATTGCTTGTCACAGATCTAGAGGAGCAGCGGTTTCCATACGCATCGTATTCTGATCTCAACGTGGCCAGACGGATCATTGCCTGTTCTGATATCGATTCGTCGCTATCGACTCCATACACGGATTGATAAAATAATGCAGTGTCGCTGATTTCACTAATGTTGGGACTCTGATGCATCTGGAGGATATTATTTGCTCTCCTGACACTTGAGTCTGGGTCTTCTAAGCTGCTAATAATATTAACATTGCTGTTATTATTACCGTCATGTGGGTGTGGACCATCCCGTTCCAGTCTTCGGGCTGGTGTCGAAGACTCCGAGTCACTGCCATCAGGATCATCGTCGACCATTGGCGTAGGTCTTGGTCTTGCAGGAGGGGGAGAGTGGCTGAAATCTCCATTTGCAAGGGGAACTATCGTAACTATAAAGTTTCTTTGTTGCCATTCCTTCCATACTGTTTGATTATAACAATAAAATAAATAAACAGTAAGTTTAATAGGTTGTGAAAGTTTTTAGATCTCGCCTTGTAAGTGATACCGGACGGCAACAAAAACCCAAATGTAATAAGCTGCCACAAGCGTCCCAGTAAGCGACAAGAGTCCCACTGACGTCCAAGTAGAATTCGAAGCGTCTCTACTGGCTCGTGCCTCCTGCGTTTCATTCAAAAAAGCTTTGCGGCCAGATCTCTGAACAAAAAATAATATAAAAACTTTGCATATCTGATTCTGACTGATTTTGAGTGTCGAACGACTTGATCTGCAATTACATGTTCTTCAATCGTGTAATGCTTCGCACCGAGTACGCACAACCAAGCAGAGAGGCAAGCCAAAGGGGTGAGAATAAAGAAGCATGCCAAATCAAAGAATAAGTTTCTACAATAAAAATCTTAAGTCAGAATTGAAGCGGCATTACAAATCAAAACGAGATAACTGCTACCTTACCGACTATCCGTTGGGGACAGAGGGTGTCGAACCCATGAAATGAAACTTCGAATTCCTCTGTACTGTAAAATGTTTCAAAAATTAAAACACAGAAGCTCAGAAATATATAATTTCGAACCAAAAACTGAAATGGCTACCTTTGGAACTCGAACAGTGTTATACTCTTGCCCGCAAATCTCACCTAATTGTAATTAAAATAATTCAGCGCTTGTCCACTCCGAGGTAACAAACTACAAAAACTCACATGCACTTTTTCCAGACTCTCCCAGCCATCGTTCTAAACAGGTCCGGTGAACCTTAGCCATTGAACCTTGATGTCATTAGTCCAATAAGTCAACCCGTAGTTGATACATGTCTTGCATTCGAATATATTTCTAATAAATGAAGCCGTACCTTTGCACAGACAAGGAGTTATCAGCTTCTCTTCAGCAGCAGAATCGTGGCAAATACGACAAATGTTTTCCATGGAATCATTGCTCCCACTAGGCTGTACCCGAGACCCTGCGTCCCCTACGATTTGAGAATGAACACAGGAGGGATTTCGTGACCCGCCACAAGCCGAGGGGACTACAACCACTGGAGAGACAGTAACAACTTCTTCAAGGGGATTGGAGAAAGGTGCAACTTTATTTGACCTGAATATCCTACCCTTCATAAGACTTTCTTTCGCTGTACTGAATAGATTGTTATTATTTCCAGAGGGGACTCCGCCTTTCGTTTTCACAGAGGGGGTCATCGTATCCATCGATATTGACTTCCCTTTCGACTTGGAACTTCCTAAAGCTATTTCTTCCATTACCGGAGATTGTCTAAGTGAATTCATATCCATTGAATGATGGTTGTTACGAATACTTCGGCCTGATGAGTGGATCTTAGCCATGGATTGATTGTTAGCGGCGGCCCTTAAGTAGATTAATTTTTTCGAAAAATGATATGAAATTAGTAAACAAGGGGTGATTATCCTTTATAACCCTCTATTATCTTGTACCGGTCATCCTGTTGGCTCTGTCTCTTTTTCTTAATAGAAATGTCATGGTCCATTCGGGAACGAGAGTCAGAAGGGGTATTCGGAGTTGATGATCCTGTATGGTCTTTGTCCTTATCATTGCCATCCTGTGGAGGTTTGTCCGACATCTCATCTAATGCAACTAATTAAGCCTATTCTCCCAAGTAATTAAATCAAACCCCGTCTAGGGGGATAGACTCGTTTAAAAGTATGCAATCCAAGTCCACAAGTCTTTTTAAAAACTAACGAATAGACTCTACAACATTGAGAATGACATTTCTATGGAGACTTGTCCAGAGAATAAGTGGTGCTGAAAAACAGGTACGAAATTACATAGATTTCATTTCATAACGATACTATTTTATTTTTTAAATACCAAATTCAATTTTGATCTCGCTTTGGAACCTCTGCCCCCGATCGAATGCGATGCAAATGGAAACACTGTGCCCTTTGTTACATTCCATGCATTTTAAAATATTACATAAACTCCATCATAGATCTACCGATTAGAATATATCAGCATGCTTAATAATAACTATCAACATTCTTATCAGGTAGTGTATGATTCTTGGCATTATCATTGTTGTTTAGAAACGGTAAACTAGATATAATATATTTAGATAGTTAGAGAATCACAATCATGTTTGTTTGTAGTACGATGCAGAAGGCTATTTTAGAAAACAGGCTTTTCATCTCCTAGGATTTCACCAGATTTTCTGAAAATTTTTTAAGCACCTCCAGCCACAACCAATAACGAGTCATTAACTCTATAACATCAGAACCAGTTTATCGTTAAATCGTTTTTTTTGCACTATCAAAAACTAGAAATCAAATCAACTAAATTTAAGAGTACTTTTTGGCTTTAAAAACCATGCAGGAGTCAAACTAACAGATCGAATTTCTTCAGCAGAAGAAACTGGTGCTAATTGCACTACTGGACAAATAAAAAACAGTTGGGTGTCATTATCGCCTTCCCTAAGAGTCTCTTTCAAACTTAGCTACAAATCAATTCATTATAATAAGCTAAGTATTCATAGCATTAAATTATATTTGAATACTTCTAACCTTGTTACAATAATGTCAATATATGTCTTTCTTTTGTAGTATGTATAACGCTTAATTAAACTATCTTCTAGAAAACCCAATGAATCTATGAACAGTATACAAATAAACTAGATCCACCTAAGATTTTTAAACAGTAAAAGAATAGCCCTACTTACGTATAACTTTAAAAAATCGCTTGACACCTAACTTCATTGCTTCTCCCTTAATTATATAATGAGATTCGTCCTTAAAGGCGCACTAAAAATGGACCTTAGAATTTCAGAACAATTGTTTTTCATATCAGATCTATCAGCACCTTCGGTAGACCCATCAGTTACCAATAATTTGAGCGAACCTCACGAAAACTTTTGATTTTAAAATAGAGACTTATCTAAAAAAACAAAAAGAGAAGTTATCTGCTAATCCAATTTGAGACTAAACTTTTTCGAGCAACTCTGAATTAGTCGATTTAATTTTCAAGTACTGGTGTAGCTCATTTCATTTGGAATACCTAGTTTGCAAATGCATTCGTTGAATTGAAGTAATAAATAGAGTTGCCATTCCCAGGCATAATTTAATTACATTGAGAGTCTTATAAACGTGGATTAAAACAAGCCATGCCAAGCAAAGACAGCGACACATTCTAACTACAATTTACAGATAGCTTTGACCATGTCTATTTTTTCAATATCAGGACAGAGAGGCCGAACAAACTCTTGCTCACAGCTTAACCTTAGTACATGTTCGAAATAGTAGTTAATTATTTTCATATCCCGAGTACATAGTTAACATGATAATAAATTATTTTATATCCTAGGCCGAAAATGTTCGAATTAGGAAAGTCGGATATTCACACATCCTTATTTAGCCTATGAACAGTTAGAATTAAAGAGAGTTTGGATGAACTTGAAATCTTGTAGAGTAGTATGTTTCTTTTGATCCAGTAGTTTACAAAGCACATTTTGAACAGCAGATAGGCGCATTAGTAAGTTCAATAGACAACTCCAGAATATAAAAAATTAGTAGTGTAAGGTATATTTTACTTAAAAAAGAAATTTTCGAATAAGATATTTACCTCTGATTCATAATTTAATCTTAATTAAATAATTATGCAAGTATCGTGTGTCTAAAAAATAATAAAAATATTTTTACCGTTTATTACCTCGAATAAAACGAGCATGAGCAAAAACAATCACATTAATGAGTTCTCTGGAGATAAATAATCGAAAATCGAAATTAGTAACCAATTTCTCACATTTTACAAATCCTTACTCATCCTATTCTTAAAATTTCCCTTCTGGCCACACTCTGGTTGTATAGAAATTATAGGATTTTGGTTCTTTAATAACAATTGTAAAGTCACGTATATAGTCTCATAAGTTACTGTGTACTTAATGAAGTTAACAGGACACGGGCAATTATCAAGAAAACTTTAGTTGAGAATGGTCAATTAGTACCAAAATATAGCATGGCAATTCCATAATCTGGGTTAGTACGATCAGTGGTACGAAAGCAAGATTCCTTGCAAAACCAAGTACTGATTTCTTTCCGATTTTTTTCATCCAAGTGTTTCAACCTGATGCTCAATACTCAATACCTATGTATTAAAATGAAGTTGCCAGTTCAAATAATCTTGTGGATATTATTAGCCTATGCCATACTACGAGTTTCAAATCTTTAACATCTGTGTACGTCATGTTTGTGCATCCCAAGATATAACATTCTAAATTTATTTTGGGAGAAGTCATTGAGACAAGTGGAGAATATGTCTTATTGTTAAATAACAATTAGACAAATATCGAGTATTGTGTATAAGGAGCTGGCTGATGACTAATGTATTTATAACTAGATAATCGAATAAAAAATATTTCAAGATCAGATTTGGCCGTAAATTAGTAAAAAATACAGATTACTTATTCCCTCGATGTCAACTCTTAAAAGCTACCTTATTTTTTTCATCTAAGAAGAGAGACATGCAAATTCAGGCAGGCAGTGAAGCATGAGTTTTTCCATCTGTAATTTCGCAATCTTAGTTTTAAGAGACGATTTATTTCTATACTAAACACCACATGGATTCGTTATTCATTATTATAATATATCCGTGGTTTGGCTTCCGTAGTACGTTTTCTTATAATTTTGGTGACCACATCCCATCCACCGAATGAAATAATGTAGATCATGATAGCTGCCTTGGCTTGTAGAACCTCCGAACTAGTTCCATAAGAGTAAAAACTTCACCGAATTCGTTCTTCGGATCTGACATGTCGATAAACTGATCCAGGTTGTTTACTGCAAAGAAAGAAAAAATTCAGCATTTTTTATTCAAAACAATAACTTAATCATCATCATCATAACTACCATTAGTCACAAGCTTCAAAGCGAATTATTAACGCAGCTGTTCCCTTTCCTGGACAAGTCATAAAGATTAACTATTAATTGTATTTATAATGCTAGCATATTCTTTATATACTACGAGCCATTTCTGTATATGAACTATGTGCACTAGGGACTCTGCCCAGTCATTAATTATGCACTAAAGTAAGAAAACTTTCTTAATCACCCAACTTCTATAATGGCTTTCAATATTGGATCGGGATCAATAATATTATCATAAAAAATTCATTTCCCCTTCCTTCAATTTCTGGAGTATTTATTGTGTCTGAAATTTACATTTATGAAAAGGTCGGAGAAACTAAATAGTTTAAATAGATCGACTAAACTCGGTATTCCGTCAATTATTTCTAAGATTATGAACAAAATTTTCGAAAACTTTAGGGCAATTGACAAGCGAAATAAATAATAAATCTATCGGCTCAATTGCAAATTGAACTGAAACAAAACATACGGGCATTAATCCTTCATCCCTGCAAAGGAACGCGGACGTATGGCACAATACCAGAGTTACCTACACGTCATATGCCGATCTAAAGTAGTGAGGAGAAACTACCTAAACAAAATGTGATATCGGTTGCCAAAAAAGCAGAAATAATAATTGGCCTATCAGCAAACATGAGCAAACTCTGACCTGACTTTCCATACTTCCAAGTCAAAGTTACACAATCATTCTGTAAGATCAGGAAAAGCCGATTCCGTTCCCATGTACTCTTGCTAAACTTTTTTGAACAAGCCTGGATGTAAATGCTCAACTCCCGACCCTCTAAAGTCTGAAAAATACATCGACATCATGATGTATAAATACTAAGTCCCAACTACCACAACCAACCCAATATGCTCTGATTCCAGTCCTTATGTACTTATTCACCCTAGACAAGCACCACATGCCTGCATACATACATAAGACTCCTAATCACTCCAGCTAAATATTTAATGACGTGTAAGAAGATTTAGTAAAAAGTAAAACTCCAACAGACCTCCACTACTACAGATGCAAGGATAATTAGGTGGAGGCTTTATCCAAGATCTGTCTGGTCTTAACATATGACTCCGGTCTGATGAGAACAAGGAGAGAAATCTGGAAGTAGGGATGATCCGGAAAAACCTGTGGTACTCAGGCTGAAGGATATTCTCCGTTCGAAATGTTTCCGAAACATATCGATGAAAATGGGTGGGGAAAGGTAAATCCGAGTCCGCATCATACACAACGCATCTGTCATCCGGATTGTACAAGAAGACGACATGGTAATCCTGCAATCCAGCAAGTAAAAAAAAAACTATCAGTACAAAATTAAATGTGTAATCTGTAACCCAAGTCCGTCGTCCCATCCCTCAGGAGGGGTAATAAATCTTTAGATTTATCTGTTGAACTACATGGGCCAATTAGCACTTTGGCACTGTAATCCTCTAATCGATTTAACTCTGGTGAAAGCTTGATAAGAAGGACATTTACCCAAAGGGCTAATTTCTCTTCGTTTTTCCCAGCCTTTTGTCTCCACATCGGCACCATACGCTTCTTATTAGAGATGAAAGCAACATGGCAGTATTCCAATTCGGTGGGGTAGTCATTTCGGACTTTATCACACAATTTCCATACGTTCTCCTCACTAGAAATTTAAAAAAAAATTAAATTTCACCAAAGCTTCCACATAGACTCTGAATCCTTGCACTCCAAATCTTGAGACTCTTCACCCCAAACGAGAAAGGAGTGGTGCGAAGTTCCCTTTAGACTTTTGAAGTATCTATTCTCATTCGAATCTCTCAGTATTTGGCAAGTCATCTGGCCATTGACGAGGAAACGGATTTAATGGATCATATAGGAATGCCTCATGTATCTTTAAAATGAAAAAATATTATCCCATAATTCATCCAGGTTGACACAGGCAGTAAGGAGGAATGGAGATGGAAACATGCCTGGATGCAATATCAAACTAAGGTCAAACATTTGAACCCATTCACGCTATAATGTTCGTAACTACACGATCAAGACGTGAAAACTAATTTTAAGGCCAGGGCAACCAGAATACTATAGATCCCACCCACTCTGGATCATAAAAATAAAAACTCCCCATCATTCGCATATCTCAATCTTTTTGACAAATCCTTATTTAGGTCGAACGCCTTCAGAGTATAAATATCCTCATGGACATAATACTCCATCAAAAGTCAAAACTTTATCCCATTCTACAGAAACAAGAGTCAAAGGACTGACCTACCCACTTAGAGTACTTAGTACTTATGGCTTGGGATAAAATAAATTCCTATTATGTCGAGATTACCACCTTCCTAGCATCTGTACCTTAAAGAGGCTCAGAGGATTGGGAAACTAGCAGCTAACGTAAGTGAGTAAAACTTTTGAAACTCTTGAGTTTGAAAATCCCTAACTAAGAAGATGATGATGAGGTTGAAGAAACGTACCAGTAGCACTCTGTGTAGGTGCATTGCGTCAGGCCAGGTAGAATGGCTTGAAGTTTGGACAAGTGCTCTGCCGGTGACTGGTAAACATTTTGACTTCCGGACTCATTATTTTTCCCCGTGGCACTATTTCCAGCAGTTCCTCCACTACTAGAGCCGGTATTTGTTGAGCTATTATTAGTAGTTCCTGAAGCTCCGATTTTTTCCTTACTGCTGCTACCAACAACACTGCTGTTCGTATTATCCATCGTACTACTCGAACTTTTCGTCTTGGTCATACTTTGCTTTTGTTGACTTAACATATCTAGTGTCACCACTAACACCCAAAGCTATCAGAGCTACCTTGATGATGAACTGAAAGCCATGGCTGAGCAAATGTTGAGAAGAATTATCATCAAATTATGGCTTTTTTTTACCATTTAATATTCAATAAGGACGGTGGGGGCGGGTTGTTGGAGGCTTCACTAAAAACAAACTATAAGCAAAATCAGAACTAGTCTAGTAGCGAGATACATCAAAGTTTGGGAGCAATAGTTAACCAACCATGAGTGTATAACAATTGAGAACAATGCTTAAACAGCAAGTTTAGTTGAAGTCTACAATGACACAAACGGTCCACTTAAACAATGAGCTTTTGTAGGATGGAATCGTATTCTGAAAGAAGAAGACTTAAGACGAGTTTAACTAGGCTCTCCTCTCCAGTGAACAGAGATGATAATAAGATTAAGATATCGATCCTCCCTTGCAACGTGATCTGTGAAAGCTGAACTTGAAAACTCCAGTCCGTAAAGTCCCTCAATCAGTATGGGTGGAGAGGGTTAGGTTGTTATTCGAAAAACGGGAGCACCGGACCAAGATTTATCTCAACTTCTATATTATGAACGATAGACGAGACAAAGTGTTGACAAACTATGAGCTAAGCCAGCTTCCGAATCCTCAGCTCCTTTCCCACAAGATGAGTTGAGATGACTTCATCCAACCTCCAACACTGCTCTTCTGTTCACTCTTCACAAACACGGATACATATATAACACCATTGATGGCCAAAGCCCAGACTCACACAACTACTGACAAAAACACCACGAGTCTTCCCACAGGAGGATGAATTCCCTCAATATCCCATGATTACAAGGGACTCACTGGCTCTTGATCCTTTTCTCACAACCCGATCCTCAATATCTGCAAAACAGAAATATAGACAGAGATGTAATAAAATATACTTCCCCCTTCACAGGATTTATTATCATCATCATCGACAAGAGTCAACCTAATAAAAATCGTTATAGAGATATCAGGTGACAAATCCTATCTAGGCTATCTTATCTACTCTGGATAACATATGCATCATACCGTCTAGAATTCCCCTAGCTTCATTCACATCTTTACCACAAAGGAGAGAGAGAGGGTGACTTTCTCCGCTCAAGAGAAAGTCGATCTGATCTGTACGTACATTTGCCCTAGTTTCCCAGAGTTTGGAAACTATCTCTCTGTCCTACTTTTCCCATACTGCCGAATATCATATTCCTCTATATAGTACTAGTATCTGCACTACTCGTGTTCGATAGAGAAATACATTGAGGAGGTGGGAGTAATACGTCTCAAGGTTTGTTATTCCTAACATAGTGGGTAGAATGTGAGACCATTAGCTCACCGAATGATACCCAGATATGAATGTATTTTTTCATTCACTTGTGCCTCTTCATTCATTTCTTTCATTCAATCCACAGCCCAGACTACGGACTTTCAAGAAACTGTTGCATCAGCTAGTTAGTTAAATATTTGATGTATAATTTCATCAAGAATAGAAACCATGAACTTGCTTTAATACTTTCCCCTATCCCTCGACCTTTGTCGAGGTATTTTCTCATCTTCAAAAGAAAAGAAATTATATTCATACCTTGACTTCTCAAAAGGACTATTTATTATTTACAACAGCCCTGACTACACTCAAGTTTTCGCACTTGGGCTCCTGGCTCCTACCAACTCCTATAACAAAGTTTACGGATTTAAATCCAAGTAGTGCAACTAATGCCTCCCACGGAACTAGTACCTTCTACCCTCTTCTTGACTAGTGCACCACCAACAAGTTAAGAGATGGACGTACACCACACAAAACATGCTGCAGTCTCAGGAGCAACAAGGGCTTTATTAACCAACCAAGGCAAACGAATCGTGTCAAAAGGAAATCTTACCACACTAGCAAAAGATCAACGTGTCCCCCACTTACTTTACAATTCAAATAAACTTTCCAACTCACACATCCTATCCTCCCTCCTCTGATTCTCAGAGACAAGTCGGGGGATGGAGATAATAAATTTTAGATGAACTTTCTCTCCGGACTTTCACCAAAGTCACACTTTCACCTCCTCACATCTCTACACACTCCAGCCCTGACCACATCCACCAAGAGTATTCAAATTAATTTATACACTTTCCCTAGTCTATATAATGCCGCTATTAATGCTACGGTCAGTCCAGTTCTGCCTCCCAACCCCTTCTACGCCAGATTCACATTTCATCCATTTCCGCCCAGACTCTGGACTCTCTTCTTTCTGGAATAAATCAAATTAATTGGACTCCATCCTTACTATTATTTACCTAATCTAGTCTAACTTAACCACAATCATCCTCTTCCTTATTTATGAACTAGGTGTAGCTTGTAGTAGGACGAGCCCGGAAGCAAGGGAATGTCAACAGACAATCACTTTTCGACGCCTCGTTCTTCGGCAACTAGTGTATGGGTATAGAGAATTGTGTGATCAGAAGTATTCAGAAGGATGCAAAAACACGGGATACTCCATGGCAGCTCTCAATTTGCGATTCCCATGAAATATGTAAGTAAACACTTATAGTTCTCCTGAGCTGGTCATGAGCAACAGGATTATTCTAACTTGTACATACAAACACTTATCTTCTGATGGTCGATAAAACGGAGAAATCTTACTCCTATGTCTTAGTTACTACACAAATATAAAGACATATTCAATACCGCTGGTATCTGATGTTCTTACGGTTGTGATGCAGTCTATAAAAAACTCAACCTCACTTCCACTCATCCTAGATCATATCAAATGACTCTGAGAATTTACTACTCCGGCACAGGCACAGTGTGTATCTTTCTAAACTAATCGATATTTTTAGAGAGGCTTCTTCTTTCAATAACACGGATGATGGAAGATGAGCAGAAAGCGGAACTTTCGGACAGTCAATGTAAACATTGATTAATTACAGGTTACCAAAACCAATTACTCAGTCTAGTGTTGAGTGCTCTCTAGAACGTACCATTATCATGGCATTCATGGCTACTAATAAAATAAAATAAACTCAACCACTCCTGCCCTGTTACTCTATCTTCCTTCTCATTGATTCAATACTGTAGCTTACAATATCAGTGTCAGGGCCCATGTTAATTAAAATCATACCCTCCCGAAAATCTCAAATAATCAACTTTATAAAGAAATACGGATTCCAGACTTGACACAATTTCTTAATATGAATCTTTAATTGTCCCCGATAGGATGAGAACTGGAGACGTTACCATAAACATAGACACTACAACTTCATACTTTACTCATTCAATCCCAAAGTTGTATCCAAAGCTGATGAGACTATCTGGATCTGGAATGAAATCAGGAGACACAGAATCATGGTTGGGGGGTAATGATGAAATTCTATAGTATAGACAGATTCTCAATTTCCTACTTAAACTTACAAGATGACAGAATATGAAACGATATGACTCTTTCTGAATCATAGAGCCTGGAATCCCTCAATGCCAGTTAGCCCTTAGTGCAAAGAGACTGCTGCCTACGATATTTACAGTCCCTTAGTTTTTAGTTACCATTTAAAAATAGAAACAACCTTAATTATCTAATTGCCTCTAGTTGGTTTTTTTCCAATGGAAACATTTCCAAGAAAACAAAAAGACTGATAGAATAAAATAAATCACAGAGTCTACTACAGATCCAACATCCTAGACTGCATAAAAAAACTTTATAAATCTATGAAAATATCCCTAAGTTGAAATCCAAAATATTTCCAACAGGCACGTTCCACAGTAAGTGAAAGTCCAAACCATTAAAAACTCTGAGAGTGAAAACTTACACGAAAGTACTTAAATGTATATTTTTTAAACTTTTATTTACTTACTTGGAAAAGTAATTAACAGTAGCCCCTCAAGATTTGTGCTTAAAAAATAGTAGTCAGTAGCACTAACGACGGGTGCGATATGAAGTAGTAAACTTTGTCAAGAGCTTCCTCTTCTTTAGTCCTACCACAAACCACGACAACCCAACAACTTCACAGTTCTACTTTCAGTTTCAGGACCTTCCAACTGCACAGGAGTCTACTCCAAAACTGACTGAACCATGCAGCAGTGAGAATCCTAGTTCCGACTTCCCGATACCAACCTCCTCCAGAGAAAAAAACATACAGCTGAAACTCCAACCTCTAACTTTATTCTAACTTCCAACTCCAGGCCTAACTTCCATAAAACTGTTAAGGTTAGCAAAAGTACTGGCATTGGTGGTAACAACTACTTCCATTCCTAGCCCCAGCTATCCAACATAAAATTTATATGAAACAACGCTCCCTCAACAGCTTACTACAAACCCATCTAGAGACTCTTTTCTTCCCGTAATATTTGCACACTGATTCCTTGCAAGTAAACACATTCAACATTGCAAATTTCCTACAAGCCAATAACTCTGCCTTACACATTCGATTTTTTTTGCACAAGAACATACATGGACAAGTCCGTAGGGTACTGCCAGACTGCTGGGATTCTATTAGATGTACGGGCATACATCCATATGCACACAAATTCGATTCTCTGTCGGTCTTTCTAAAAATGTGTCCACATTTTTTCTCCACTACTCAACTGGTAGGCCAGCAGATGTGAAGTATCTAAGGAAAACACGCGTGTGTGTCACTAACTCTTCACCCAGCACAATCTTCAATGATATCTATTGGCTACAGTCGTTGACAGTCTGTACTCTCAAATTTACTACTTCCTCAGTCCTCTAACAAACACTTGGAGGAACATGGAAAATTCGTGCAAAATTTAATACAACTCCTCCGAAAATGGCTGAAAAAAATTCTCAAGTCAGTCAGTCCAGTCAAAATCATCGATTCATGCTCCTAAAAAATAGAGACATGCGAACATGCAATAGAAACGGCACACACCGTTCCGTTTCCACATACCATCCCCTGCTTATTTATTACTAGCTACAGTTTACACTTTACATTCTCCGTTGGATCATGAATTGTTCAAATAATATAACAATAATACCCACTGCCTACAAGCCAAGAGGAATAAACGCCCTACACAAGTCTACATGATCCTTCCAAATGCTAAAAAATCTAAGCACTCTCACATCAAACTTCAAATAATCCCTTTAAACTAAACTTGTCTAAACCTGAGGTGGTCCTTGTACTTACAGCAATAAAAGTTACACACAATGCTTACACACATACAATGAATGCATCCTCTTGTCATAAGTCTCAAACGGCAAACTGTTAAAGACTCAAAAGTTTGAAGCTAATCGGCCGAAAAAGGGTTACATATCCAGTGCAAATAAACAACAAGGACCTTTCTCAGGATTTTTCCCAGTATGCAACAGAGCACAAAATAAAAGCAAGATAAAAGGAACAACCCACTATCACACTATATCTCTATGCACAGACTCAAACTTAGTCTGAATGTAGGAAGAGCCCTGTTAGATTTCGTTTTAAAACTGCCAAGGCTTAAAGTGAATATTCGAATAGTATATCTATGAGAAAAAAGTCGATAAATAGAGATTCAACATTTATATATAAATTCGAACACACTTGGCTCAAATATGACAAACAGAAGTAATAAGTCTTCTCTAGCTCTCTCTAGCCAAACAGAAAAGCTGGTTGGTGAAGCCTTGAAGTCTACTTACTTCACAGCCACTTTCACAACAAGAATAAGAATTCCTTTCACTTTCCATGAAGCGATAAAAAACATGTTTAGTTCAAGTGGAACCAAAAAGGCAGAAAAAGAGTCGACTGCCCTAAACTCCTCCGACACACCAAAACTAATGGAAGAATACTAGCAAAAGACTCAACAACTCGGCCGTGTTTTCGCAAGGATGGAAATGCCCTTTGCAGAAAATGTCATTTATCCTCCTTCCTTGCAAAATATATTTTAATGGCTCTCTTTGTAAACTTTATGTGTACATTTCTATCCTCCATCGGCTTTCCCGATCGTTCATGGTATATATCTTTACAATTTAGTCGAGAGTGGAAGCTACTCCAGATTGTAAATTCATTCCTATTTAACTTTAAACATTTCTCCGTATTCATAAGATTATACAGTCTACTCTTGAAAATTTAGACTTCAAAACCCGGTGCAACATACATTACACACTCAATGTTGCTAATAATACAAATAGAAAAAATCTTGTCTCACTCTTGAGAGTCATGAGATCTCAAGAGTGGGTGTTGTTCATGCATGTATTTGTAGGTGTGTACTCAGCAATAAATAAATGTCATCCTTGTTAATCTATTTCCAATTTCTATATGCAACGAAACCACATATCATTCTTAAATACAACCCATCCTTGCCCAAATTCGAGTTCAATGTAAGCAATGCACACCCCATGACTTTGCAAGGAGTAATTTCCCTAATTGATAAATCATGTACATTCCAAAATAATACTGAACTATTCAAACTTTTACACTTCCCTTAGTTCCCTTCAGCTCATTTCAAAATTTAAACTCGTTCATCTTGAAGACAGATAATATGTAGGTGGTAGATAGATGCTATGAAATGCATTCATCATCCACCAACTATCACCATCACTCAGATTCAGACTCGACAAATGCGTACACAGAGTCACAGACAGAAAACCTTGTGTTCTACTCAATGTACAAGTTTAAAAGCCTCACAACTCATTTAAGTCTCTTCACTCTACCACTTGCTTTCCAAGAACTCAGACTTTAGACTTGAGGAAATTAGGCTTTGCAAAAGAGACGGAGAAAGCTCTCAAAGTCAGATTTACACATTTCTGCCTTTCACCACTTTTTGGCTCGCAAAGGGCTAAATTCCATTTATTCCTAGTAAAAGTAGTCAGTAGAAATACGTCTCGTTCATCAACATAATGTTCAAGCCTTTGATAGACAATATTTGAGAGATTCCTAAACTGCTTTATAGTCTCGCTGGAGTCACCACCCTATACTCACGCAACCTTTTCAAATTATGCGATACAAAGAGGTTTCAAATTATCTACAATCAAATAAATACAAAAAGCTCTTCTACAATTAATTCCATCCCTCTCTCTATCTTCCCTTTCAAAAGAGCGATACATAAGGTGATGCTATTAACTCAAGTCTCATCTCTGGCAACTCTGGCATTGGCCGACTGGATCCATAACTCTTGTGTTCTCTATCGTAGCTTTCTGCACCAAGCGTATATACGATTTGCGAGCAGTGCTAGTAATACTATCGTAAAAGTAACAAAGGGCATGGTCCAACCATGATCATTAATGTCTCCTCTACAGCTACAAATCCATTATTAGTGGCTTCCGCGAAGGAATAACTGATCGTGGGGATAAACCTAACAGAGAGCATATTTTTCTTTTTGTAAAGACCATGTTTCATTGAAATTAAGCTTTAGAGTGAAAGCATATCTACATCCAGAGTCATATGTATTCAATATTTAATTTCTACATAAACAAGGGAGTCTTGGACAAGCTCTTTGACTTAAAATACGATAAACAACACAATACCAATACCAAAGAACCTAACCGCGAACCCACATAAACTCAAACCACACAAAGTAACTCAGTGTATAAATCTCAAACATACTCCAAAGTCTAGTACAACAGCAGCATTCTCATGAATCATGATTTCACGATACATATCATGCACACACGGTCAAAGGAGGCCACATCAGAGAGCCATAGAGCCTCCTACTTCCATACTATAATAATATTAGACTGTTCCTACTGTCAACGGCTACATATTCCCATTCCCGACGACTGCAAAAGAGCAATAATCCCTGCAGTGTTTTTATTACTCTCTCCATATAAGCCCTCTAGGCACGGACCACTTAAAACGGTCTCATTTGCAGATTTAATTCCAGAAATGAGGCTAAGCGTATGCAAAAACTTTTAGTATTGATTATAAAAACACCAAACTATATGCCAAGCCAAGCAAGCCAGTACATCTCCGACTTAAACTATCGTAAGGGGCTAAGCAACGCTACACAATATGTACTTCTCAACCCAAATACCATTCCAGACTAACCAACTCCTCTGGTTTCAAAATGAAGTAGATTCCTCTCTACTCCAGCAACTTCTTTTTGTTGGAGCTTGGACCAGGATGGAAGTCCATTCCAGTACTTGGTATATAATAATATGTGCAGCAATGTAATCCATTACATTACATTATGCATACATCTACACAGACCAGTAGAGATACGGAGACACACAAGAAGGACTGACTCTCCATGTTCCATGTGTCCTCTGAAGGGATTAGGATTAGGCTCTCTTTCTCAAGCTTTTAATACTGCAACTCCCAATCCAATCCTAACAAGTCAACCCTTCCATCTCACCAGCTCTTCTCCTACTTGAATTACGTGAGTCATGATGTGCGGAAATCCTTAAAGAGACAGAAAATACAAGGAGATAATGAAAGCTATGGCAGAAGAGACGACCGTCCGATCACAAGCCATCGCTGCAAAATCCAGCGATGATAATAAGCTGAGGAGATGAAGGCCGGGAGTATTAAATAATCTGCAATACTGTAAATCGCACATCCGCAAGTAGAGAAAGCGATACAAGTAATGATAAGAACGTAACAACCCTGTACCTTCAAGGAAGTTCTGATTGAATAAATAATAAGAGCAGTTTAGTGCAAAATGGGACGAGTTTCAAGAAGTAAATTGTAATAAGTAGATCTTCTCCCGTCTTGTTGCCAAGCCATGGATGTGAAGTCGAACACGACGAGTCCTACTGAAGATCTAATCCTTCTTTAACGTCTCTATCTACTCACAGCATATCCTCTTTCTTCCCATCTCTAATCTCTCCTCTTGGAATTCTGCACTGAAATTAGATTGTTTGCATTGCTCTCTCATACACACATTATACATTACAAAGTACAAAGGGGAACTAGGAGTAGCAAGTAGCTCCTAGTATCAACTATTAACTACTTATTTCAGTTCCCTTTACTTTCTAGGTCGAACTAGTCTTCCTCAATTTATATGGGGACTGAAATGGTCAAAGAAAACCCAAAATCTCGACATTCCCAAGTAATGCATTTAAAAATCGGCTTAAAAGCCTTTCCCCACAATGCCAACTGGAGATACTGGGGACAGGGTGTGCACTTCAAAAAACTCTTTAGCCGGGCTACTCGTGCCTTAATACATATAAAGCTCCCATATTATAAAAATATATGCACTCATCACAACATGCCAGCCATAGCAATGTTATACCCCATTTCAATCCAGTCCCTACATTCCAGAGCAAAAAACAGACTATCTACTCAACTATAAAAAGGCAGAGCTAAAGAATCCAAGATAAGATTGTGAGGGATCGTGGAGAAAGCACATTACATAATATGCCAACGCCACCACTGCTTTCTCTTACAAATACTCCTCTCTCATATCCCCCTCGCCTGTCCTTCATTTCTCAGTCTGGAATGTCAGAGCCTGGCCTACGACACATAAATAATACATCAGTGCGGAAAAAAGAAAGAGTTAATGCTTAATGTCATGTATAGACATATAAATATGAATGCGATGCTATTACTAGCCAGCATTTTATAGTACCTTCTACAAACCCTGTACTACTAGAGACATACTAACTTAACTCTATAGTTGATGGTCGCAAACTCGCAAAGACGCATTCAAAGAGGAACATAAACCTTCCGCCCTTACAAGTATTTCACATTACATACAAAGTAATAAAAAACACTGAGCTCTAAGCGGCGGAGGAAGACGCTTCACTTTCTTGTAATAATAACGCATAATTTTATACAAATATCTATAGCTCTATGTCCCGTGTGCCTTTTGTATTTAAAATTCTAAAAGATACACAGAGATATGTCTTTCTTAAGCGCAATATGTATTGTAGTTTGTAAGTTTGAACTAGATTCCACAATTCCACTGCAACGCATTATGCCGAGTTTAAGAGATGAATAATATTAAGCCTAGTCTATCGCCACCACCACCTCTACTACTCTAAAATAATATTCTGCTAAACTTTCACTGTACTTAAAAGGCTGTATGATTTTCTCTCGCTTGTATATTGCTAAGTTGTTTTGAGTCCACATGGGTGGAAAATTGAGAACTACGACAGCAGTCTATATATACTATGTAAGAATCCGCATTCAAGTATTTTTCTCAAAAATTTATTAGATAAATCTCCGTTCTGAGTTTGCACCACCAGTTTCTGGGATTTCTTTCCCCTAAGCTTCTTCTGAAGATGAGAATTGTGAGAAGACCTTGTCCAGTGACTTGTAATTTTCTACCTCAGTTTCATTTCATTCAATCTCGAATCCCGCTCGACATTCCCTCTTTCTCTTTTGATTCTTAAATCTTAATTTGGAATTCTGAACAAGGACTCGCATTGTCGAAATGAATACTTCAGTAGGCAAAGGTCTGAAAAGTCTGCTAGTTTGCAAAGAGGTTGCTATAAGAGCTAGTGTGAGGAGGTTTGCTTCCATATAAATAGCTTTGAATACTCTGAGCATCTTGAATTCTAGGAGATCTAAAATCCACTTTGTATCTCATCTATGGCTGCGGCTGGACCTATGTAGAGAGATGAGAAAGAGGGCAAATTACTTTCTCGACATTCCAGTCAGAGCTTAACTAAAGAAGAATGCGGAAGTTGGCACGTAAATGAAAGGGTAGCATGTTGTGGTAAGTAGAGAGATTTTTTTTAAAAAGAATTAAGACCTAATTCTCTTACATAGAGGGGAAATAGTTTGAATTTTAAAGAGATAAACAGCTTAATTGGCAAGTTTTGAGAATGAAAGAGCCCGAATGTTATGGTTACTTTTGTTTGTTCTGTCTAATACCTCACCCTTAGACACTCAAGAGAGTCATATGAGCCTATAGGACGTCTGGGAACAACTGCCCATAAAATTTCAAAGTTAACTACTAACAAATGTAACCCCACGTGCTGGCTTAACTGGCTCTATAACCACAAGAAATCCTTCGACCAGTGTAGTCAACGAGCACCTACAATCGACGGACACAGCAGTTCCAGAGAAAAGTCTTACTTGAGTACCACACGTCAAAGCAATCTTGTAATTGGCATTAAATCCATGGGGCAAGCACAGAAGGTATAAGGTAACCTTAACATGTTCTGTAGCTAGATTCCACATCATAGTCTCATTTGACAGCAAAGGCTTTTATGGAGGAATCCCTTTAATTGGAATTGGCCCTTAGTGAGACCCAGTCAACTTCACAATTGAGGCAGGCCCATCAACCAATAACTGAGACAGAGAGAGAGTTTATGTTTAATAGCTTAGTGAGTAGTTAAGTAGTAAACGAAAGTCGTAGAGTAGACAACTTTTTTTAAACATGGATATTCTAGATAATCAAATTTTGAGAGAGAAAACAGGCCCCTCTGGCAACTTACAGTTTTTAGGTGGCAGTTAGTCATCTAACTTTAGCTTCTTTCCAGGGGGTTCTGGGTTCTAGGTTTAAAGCCAGAATGGACCAATTAGTGACTGGCTATTTATTTCTAATGAGCTAACTGATCCGCCCGTTTGGGTGAGAGGTGTTGGCCACGGGAAATCTATTTTCCTTGATCCGCTATCAATTCGAGCATTCATTACAGCAAATTTAGAAACTAGCCATTCTGACAGGTTCCAACATTTCATATACAAAAAGAGACAGTGAAATTGAAACCTAGGAATGGAGCAGGTAACCTTCTGCTCTTGTTCATTACTATGTAACCAGAAAAACTCGATACCACACCCCATCAAAACATACTCCTTCAATACTTATTTAAGTTTATAGGGAAAATGTACCTCCATAGGGAAATAACTGCGAGAAATTTTTCAACCTTAAAAACCCAGTAGTAGGACAAAGCACATGCAACACCTATATAATATTTAGGATCCTTGCTCCACAATACTCAACGCGTGGAGAACATGATATCATGGTCAACATAGATATTATATTGCCAAAATGTGGTGTGAGTTGTGCTGTATTTGATAAGCTAGCTAAAAGTCATCAAATATTCATAAATTCTCTTTTCCTATCCGGAAGAATGGGATCATTTACATTCATGCCACAATCCGACACGTTCAATGTAATGACGGCTATTATATTTCCCTGTGTTCCCAATCCTGTCGAAAGGAGAAAACTCATCGACTCATCTTCATGGTATATGCAGACCAACACCTACAACCTACAGCCGAAACACCGACATATCATCCAACTCGAATATAAAATACTGGAATTCCGTCCTTCTGGATTACGAATTCAAAAAGCAAAGTGACATGCCATTCACATCCCTTTACCTCGATCGTCTCGTGTCCTTCAGCTCATGCACCCTGATATACCATCGGTTAAAAACAGCCGAGTTGACAGGGAACACTGGTACTGACTTGATTATATCGCTACATCATGTATCTCATGTCCCCTGGGATTTCCCAGAAATGGCACAAACGCATAATACGAGCAGAAACTGCAAATTGTGATAGTTACCATTACCAACAACCGTAGAGCCATAATCTTGTATTCGCAGTCATGATGAGCATGATGACAAGTTATACCTTCATTGTTTTTACGCTTGTCTTATTAAAGTATTAACCGATGAGACCTAACTCGAGGCGACAAAGAGTAATTCGTAATTCGATTAATTAACGTAATTCGAGTAAGCGAAAGCTGTGTGTATAAAGAATTTTACAAACTAAGGCAGTAGCGTCTATTGTATTTTGATGGAAGAGTTCAGATTGAACGCTGGGAAGGAAATTTTTTTTTAGATTTGCAATTTCAGGACGAGCATTTCCAGTTTTCTACTAAATAACTTTATAACAAAGTTAATCAATAAAACACCAGCACAAAAAACTCATCGTGAGTAAATGACCACACTACAGAATAAACTATAAGCGTAAACTCAACAATTTACTTGAATGGAGACGAAAACGATGCCTCGCACTTAAAAACTCACAAAAAACTTAACAACAAGGCTTATATTTACTTGAGCTCTTGTGCATCTTTTTTTTACTGTTATGTTAAATGTAACTATGCCTTGGTCTTATGAATGCATTATGCAGCGGAAGGCAGAACATAGACACGTGGAACGGTAGTAGATCCAGGCAAAATCTTCTGCTTGTCATACCCATCTGTAATCCGGTATTTTTGTATTATAAAAACCCGGACAAAACTGGCATGGAGTTACCCTAGCATATTCCAATGACAAATGAACAAATCTCCGATTTCATTTCACTCTAAATGCCATATAGTCCTCGGGTGTTAGCTATCAAAAGTTTTAATTACAGTTTCAGGCAGAATCTCTACGACACAATTCATATAGTAAAGCACTAAGGGTAGAAAAAAGTCAAGTGATATCAGCAACATCACCTCCAGCTAAAGTACAGTACTTGAACCATGACATTCTGCTCCATTAAAAGTTCTAGGCACGAACTAGCTTCGTATACTAGAGAAATATACCCGCACCCGATGCTTTATATTTACGGGTGAAAGATTAACATTACTAGACCAATTTAACTCTTAATGGTCAAATTTCGGGTCACGTATGGCCAAGAAGGGTGACCAGTCGTTCTGATGGGAGAATCCTATTCTATTTTACACCGTTCATTTTTTACACAGTCGTTAATTTGTTTCCAAAGACGGGTGTGCAAAATTTAGGAGTTATAGATCAGGTTTTATTCATTTTCGAATTTATCGGGTGGGATTAGCCCCCACTGGCCCATACTTCAACCAATTTGACCCATCTTTGGACTTAAATTCACATTTGTCCCAATATAGAAGTGTGATCAATTTGGGAGGTGTAGGTTATTTTTTCGTGAGTAATCGTTAGACCGACGGACACGGCGATTTAATAAGCCCTGGCTCGGGCTAAAAAGTAAAAACGTCTTCAAGCAGCTAATAAGGTTGCATAAGATTTAACCCACTCATCCCTTTCATCCGTTGATACTTTGCGAATTGTAAAGAAACCTAGAAAGTTTAATGAGTAATTTCTCCAACCACATTGACATTCCTGGAGTGAATTACATCCAATATCAGAACAATGTGCAGGTTTCAATTCCATAGATAGGTAACGACACACAGGGGTTTCAACACAAATTTTTTTCCGAAATGACCGGTTGCATAAAAGTTCATTCATAAATTGTCCGTTTAAAAACTTCCCTGCCACATGTGCAACTTTATTTAGCCCGACCCCCACTAATTTTCATTTTTTCCTTTATAAATCAGTACAAACTTTCCATAACAAAATCAACATAAAAATATTCCCAGTAAGAATAAACATATTATGACCGTAGTGGGTTTTCCTTTCATATCTCAACCCACGTTAGTCCGATTATGCCCATTTGGTTTCATGATTCCTTGACAACGTTCGTCCTCTTTATATGGTTACGACAAATGAATTATTTTTAACGAAATAATTATTTT